>MU188488.1:29198-61841 GCA_016904865.1 Pissodes strobi | reverse complement strand
AAAACTACATTCTTTGATATGGGTAGAACTTCTACTCTATTTACTCTGATGGACCTTATCAAAGATACCGTCGCACCAGTGTCAACAGTAATTGTTATGGCTCTTCCGTTGATCTTTCCTGTAATTGTTAGACTGTCGGCGGCTTTTCGTAGGCTTTTTGTGGAGACGATTCTGGGGGCTTTATCTTCTCTAGCCAACACCCGCCCCGCAATGTTGACTAGTTGAAGTTTTCCTGATTTGACTTGGGGTCCTAGCGTCTCTGGACTCATTTAATTCACAGCTGTTTGTCGGCTTTTCTTCCTGGATGGATACGGCCCTGATTTTTTGCTTGCAGATGTTACAGGCCACCTCGATTTCTAGGGCTTGACCCAAAGCTTCACTCCTGTTATCAAATTTGGCTAGGCGTAGCATTTTCTGAGTTTCTGGATCTCTGATACCATCCACGGAATATTGGGCAGCAAGTTCCTCTTGAAATTCCTCTGTCGCTCCCGGGTAGGCCAATTGAATGAGACGTCTAATGTCTGCCTCAAATTCTTGCAGGTTTTCACCAAGCTTCTGATGCCGAGACTTCTTCTTCAAATTTCTCATTTTGCCCGTCCAATATCTTCTGTAATTTTCCTTGCTCGCCTACAATTACATCCAGCATCCATTTCTGAAGCTGGTCCTGTTCTGCTTGCCTTTTATCTTCTTGATCTTGTAAAATTTTCTGAAGCCGGTCGTCCTGTTCTTTTTGCCTTTTGTCTTCCTGGTCTTTTAAAATTTTCTGAAGCCGGTCCTGTTCTGCTTGCCTTCTACGTTCCTCCTCTTCCCGATCCACTTGCCTTCTACGTTCCTCGTCTTCCCGCTCCACTTGCCTTCTACGTTCATCTTCTTCCCGATCCGCTCGCCTCTCAGTGTTTAAATTATCCATGAAATCGGCCAACATTTTATTTATTTGCTCCATTTTTGCCGTTTGTTGCCTTGTGTTGACCATAGAATGTTTTTTTACCAGAATCCTCCAATCACACGGTCTCGTTGACGTACTTGTACTTCTTCTTTCCTCGAAAAATACTTCGCAAGTCCGGTCCCTTCACAATCCGACTTCTGACACCAAATGTTACATTTTTCCCGTGGGTTCTTAACAGAATTACAACTTTGCTATATTCAACTAATATTCTCTTTATTCACTACCACTGTATACAATTTAACTCACTAAACTAGTCTTATAACTTTACCACTAATATCTATTCAACACTCAATGATTAACTGAACTGAACTAACTCTAACATTCGCCTTAGGTCTGCTTATATATAATCTCAAATCTATCACGAATATTCGGGAAGTATTCCGAGGCCACTCTATATGATCTCGACGAGACCATCGAGATAATTCCAGCGATCCCGAAACTTCGCGGCCGGCCGGGCGATGATTCATACAGACAGAGAAGCGAGGGGCACGGCGCGGCGGCTAGTTCTATAGGGTAGCACAAAAACGTTCGGATGGTTGTTAGTCGTGCTCGACAAACACAAAGAACATTTTTTCAGAGTTTCCAGAGACACATTTCAGTAGATATCTACAATTCTCAGAATTAAGACCCTATTTGAAGAAAGCAAGACATTGAAAGAAGCCAAGAAAGATGAAAAGACAGAATAGAAGGAATCGAGCCATTGTTCAATATTTTACTACAAATCCGAAGAGTTCTATTCCGCAAGCGGTACGAGAAGTAAGGTATGGTCCAGGACTCCTGAGAGTAAGCTATGGAACAGTTCACAGAACTTTTAAAAAATGTGCTCTAAAACCATATTGCATCCTTCCCGTTCAATACTTAACACAACATCAAAAAGAAGTTCGATTTCGATTTGTTGCTTCAATGCTGATGAGAGAGCAAGACGAAGATTATAATTTATATAATAAACTGACTGATTCTGATGTACGCATTAAGGCTGATCTAACTCAATTACAGCGTAATGAAATAAAAAAGGCGTATGAGGAGCTTGAAATTAGATCTGCTAATGAGCAAAACTTATGTATTCGATACATCAATGGAATGCCAAAGGTTATTAAGAATTCTTACAACACAAATCAGAATAAGTCAAAAAACTAACCATATATTTTCATAATGCTGGTGGTGTTCGCACAAAAATTGAACAGCTTAGACATAATGTTAATTGTTATATATATGATATTTTAGTAATTTTTGAATCCTGGCTAAATATTGATTATTCAGTATCTGAATTGGGATTTAGTGATTTTAATGTTTTCAAAATGGACAGGAGTCAGGACTTAACAGGGAAATCTAGGGGTGGTGGTATTTTGGTTGCCGTCAAGAAATGTATTAAGGCATATAAAGTTGAGGTAGTAAATACATCTGTTGAACAGATCTTTATTCATACTGCCTATAATGGTAAAAGGTTAATTCTTGGTGCAATATACATTCCTCCGGCCTCACCTTATGAGAGTTGTGCACAGGTTGTCAGTATGTATCTGGAGTGTGAAGTGATGGTATGTGGGGATTTTAATTTGCCAGATGCTACTTGGTTTGTTTCTGATAATCAATTAGGTGTTGACAGTATAAGTTCATTGACTTCTGCTAATCATTTATGCTTGGCCTGTAACTATGCTAGCATGCTGCAGGCTAATCACATTCCGAATGTATATGGCAAATTTTTAGACCTAATTTTTACAAATGTTGTGGGTGTCACTATTGCTTGTGCAAGTGAAAGCCTTACGAATATCACACAACACCACTTAGCGTATGAAATGTTAGTTGATGCTCAACTCTTGCAGGAAGATGTTGATAGTGTGGTTCTGTGGTCTGTGGAAAATGGATTGGAGCTAAATGTTCAAAAATGTTTAAGCATTTCTTTTGGTCGGTCTTTAAATAATTTACCAGTAAACATTTACTCTATAGATGGTACGGCACTTAAATGTGTTACTAGTGTTAGAGACTTAGGTGTATTGGTGGATAGTAAATTAACAATTAACATTTGTGCCTCATTATTCTGAAATTACTAACAAAGGTATGCGTAATCTTGGGTTCGTTTTGCGTAACTATGGGCAACTATCATTAACCTGCTTAAAAATCCTCTACTTTACCATTGTCCGATTTGGACTTGAGTATGCCTCTGCAGTATGGTCACGTTCCTATGACTACCGCATTGAGACCATAGAAAGTGTTCAAAACGCCATTCTTTGTGCTATTGCCTTTAGAGCGAATATTAATATTTACAACAACTTCCATATTAACTATGAAGAAATACAGACCAGATTTAACATTGTTAGTCTTAAAAATAGAAGAGTTTGCTCCGACCTGTTAATATTCTACAAGATATTAAATGGAATTTACTATTGTCCTGTTATTTTATCAAATATACCCCTTAACACCTACTATAGATATCATAATCCTCCAATGTTTCGCTTGCCCTTTCACCATGCAGATTATGGACTCTTCTCACCGCTAACAAGAATGATGAGTGCATGCAATCTGCTTGACCTTGACCCTCTTATGGGTAACCTAAGATCTTTTAAAGAAAAGTTGTCTAGTAATTTTTTTTGGAGATAGTTGTAAGTGTATGCAATGTTGATCCTGTGCAGTTTTGTGATATTGTTATTAAGTTTAGATTTATGGAGATTTTGTATATTTATATTTGCCACAATTTGTCACCTTATTAATATTTGTGTATTTTTTTTTGTAAATTGGCTCTGCCGTTGAAATAGATAAATAAATAAATAAATAAATACAAAATCTATGGACTGACGAAGCGTCATTTACAACATCGAGGGTATACAATCGGAAAAATACAAGATACTGGGCAGCAGTTAACCCTCATAGATATGAAATGATAAAATTTCAAGGTAGGAGCTCACTTAATGTTTGGTGTGGGATGTTAGAACATCGAATCATTGGACAACTATTTTATCGTGGCTCTTTAACAGGCCAAAGATACCTCCAGTTTCTTCAAAACGATATCGAGGATTTCTTGGAAAGATTGCCATTGGAAGTCTACAACCATATCATTTGGCAGCAGGATGGTCTTCGCCTCATGCAGTTCGAGAAGTGGTAACATACTTAAATGAGCATTACAATCAGTGGCTTGGCCGTAACAGAACAATTCATGGGCCACCAAATAGCCCCGAGACCACGCCAATGGATACATTTTTATGGGGTCATTTAAAAAATGTAGTTTATCAATGACCGAACAGAAGTCTCGAGGATATTCAGCAAAAAATTATAAATGAAATTAATAGACTTAACCAGGACCAAAATGATGGAGTACACATCGAACAATTATATTATTGAGATTAAAGTTATTAAGTTAGTTTATAGTTTTTTTCTAATATGTCATACTGTTTTGATACGTAAACAATAATTTGCAAAAAACTACCATTATTTGTAATTAATTCGTGAAAAATATAGTATAGAAATTTGAAAGTCGATTATTTGGTCTGACTGACGGCCGCTTTAAAGCAGGTTAAAGATTGAACAGGTGAAACGCGTATCCATCTATCAGGTATTAATCGTACGGTAGACGAACATTTTCCGAATTTAAAACTGAAGAAAAAAGACGATTTGAATTAAAAATCCATCATTTTAGATTAAAATTTATATGAGAAATCGGATAAGCCCATTAAAAATATGGCATCCGGTTTAAAAATATATCAAAGTGACCCCTAGCACTTTTATTTGATGTTCAATTGTTTTTTGCTGAACATATCCGAATTCGCGGGAGAAAATTACATAAGATGGCTATTTCAGTTTTTTTTTTATAAAACTACAGGGAGTCAAAAAATCGCCTTGTCTAGTCCTCGTTGGATAACTCTGTACTTTGCTCATAAAACGCGATAGGATAGATATGCCTTTAAACTTTAGGACCAGCGACATAAATTCGTCAAAGAATAGGTACATTGCTTGCGAGCAATTAGATAAATAATTAAATATATTTACCTCATTATACGTTGAGCGGCCTAAAGTTTTGTATTGTATTTATTTATTTCTACATCACTTTCGAATGGATTTATAGTGCGCCAAGCGAGTGAACTTTAACGACGACTGAGGGGGCAGAGGAGTAGCAGGTAAAAAATCTTGCCTTCTCATAGGCGCACGAGGTTATTCTTACCATATTATTATTTGATTAGTTTAAGTCGTCAAAATTAATTACAGTTTTTTATATTACAGTCTTATAGTACAATATCTCATTTTTATAATAAGGATATTTGTTGTATTTATTACATAAATATGATGTAGTAATAATAGACTAACGGCTCATGACAGTTTTTTCGGCATGATCGTTTACCGTCGGGCATTCGAATTTTTGTCTTTCATTGATCGAGTATTAATGCGTGATGTCAAAATTGGAGCTCTCTTTCGTGCAGAAACATTCGGAATGTTGATGCGAAAGTGTATTAGAAAGTTGCGATTTGGCATGATTGTTTACCGTCGGCCGACTGCCTTAGACGATAGTTAATGACAGAAAAGTCCAGCGGACAATTATCAGCCGACGTTTCGCGTGGTTATAAATTGGCCAAAAATTCATTTGTTATTGCAAAAAAAATGACTATTATGGTATGATCGTTTACCGTCGGGCGTTCATGGCAATCGTCTATTTATGTTATGTGATAGCGAAAAATATCAAAGGCCGACGGTTTTCACAGTTAGAAAAATTTTTAGTGATAAATTCAAAGTGCAATTTTTTTATGAATATGGCATGATTGTTTACCGTCGGGCGTTTGACAATGTTTTTAAATTTCGATGAAATATGGATGATTATATCACTGGGCAACGTTTTTGACGGTTGTAAACATTCGGCCGACGCAATTTACAGTTCAAAGAAACGCATACAATTTGGACTGTTTGTTTACCGTCGGCCATCAGTTTCATTCAATTGATAATGTTGCAAAATGACGATGTGCACATGGGCCGACGAATCGGATGGTTAAAACACCTTTTAAACAAATTAAAAATATGTAAAAAAATACAAACAGTTTTAACTGATTGTTTACCGTCGGCCATGAGTTTCAGTTAAACTGATAATATTGCAAAACGACGATATCTACGTGGGCCGATGAATCGGGAGTTAGTAATATTTTATAAATAATTTAAATGCTATCAAATAATTGAATATGATAATTTAAGATCGCACAAGATATAAGTAACTAATTTTAAAATATTATACATATAACATATTATATTCTGGCATATTTAGAGCAGGAGTGCCAGCAACAGCTGTAATAAACGCACGACAGTCCTTTATTTATTTTCAGTTGCCATTTTATAAAGAGGCGTCGTCGTGGGTGAATGGTCGCAGTGGTTTTAACGTCGAAAAATCGGTAATAACTCCAGTATTTCATGCAAAAATATTCTGAAAATGTGCAAATAGTCGATGATCACTACAACACTTCGACTCTTATAAAAATAGTTCGTGAAACTTTTAAACTTAATCAGCAAAACGTGTGGCAAACTACATCATAAGATTATCATGACCGGTTAAAAAGGGAAGCTGCTTACGAAATATTAGTGGAAAAAATTAAAGAAGTGGAGCCTTTGGCAAACAAAGATTGTGGAATTAAAAAAATTAATAATATGCGTAGCAGTTTTCGGAAAGAATTAAAAAAGATAAAGGAATTGATGAGAACAGGAAGCGGTGCAGACGAAGTATACCAGCCAAAATTGTGGTATTTTCAACTCTTACAATTCTTAAATGACCAGGTACTTTCCACAGCTAACAATAAACCAACAACAGCAAGAGCATCGTCTGTCGATGCCATCACGTCCAAAAACATGGACAAACTGGTACGCCTCAAGGCTTCTTGTTATGTTCGCCTCGAGGTCTAGCGCCTCAAGGTTGGCCTTAGGTTTTACTGTTGCGTGTGGAGCCTCCTCAAGGATACAGTAACAAAAAATATCAGTGGAATGTTCTCTTATCAGTGTTGATGCCCACAATTTCGTTCAACAACATACAATAAATACACCGGTCGATCGGGTATAGTGCTGGCGCTTACCATAGGTTTTATGTGCCCAATTCTCTGAACAGCTTATTAAAGTATGTCTACTTGTAAAAAGTGCAACGCAGAAGAAGGCGACCCGTACACCCTTGCAAAATGTGACAATTGCAAGACACTACTGTATGCAGACTGTTCCACTCTTACAGCCTCTGAGCACAAGGGGGTTACGGTTAAGAAGCGATCCCCTTGCGTGGCCTACAACTGTAAAGAGTGTCTTCAGCTCAAAACTACGCATATTGGAGACAAGAACACTTTGTCTATTTTAAATCAGCTACTAAATAAAGGCTTTGAAGAGGTTGAAGGCCTTATCCTTAAAACCGAAAAATCAAATGAAAAGCTCTCAAAAACATTAGATAGCACAAACAGATCCCTGACCTCTTTCAAAACTGAGCAGGCTCTTGCGTTGTCCGAATTAGATGTTTTATCCACGACTGTTTGTGACATTAAGAAATGCAACGAGGAACTTCAGACCAGTGCTAGTGCCACGACTCCACTCACGACAGGCAACGATCAAAAACAGCTACAAGATTTACAATTTGCATATGAAAAATTAAAGAGCAACAAGCGGAAATACTGTGCCTTAGGAATGATTTAGAAAAAAATAGCACCAGCCTCAGGGTAAATCCCGCCGGTACCCAATCAAATTCTGGATACAACTCTATGACTGGAAAACAAAACCAAGCTGAAAAACCAGCCAATACCCCATACAGTTCATAATGTACTGGCCTCGTAGGTCAAAAGAAAACTAACGAGACTCTCACAGCGGTTGAGCTAATACCTCAAACCTCTATTATTATCTCCAAGATCTCGAACGACGCGTCAGATGCAACAGTAATGGAATATCTAAAAAATAATGGCGAAAGTGAAAAGTTCTATATTGAAAATGCACCCGTTAAGTCGGGCGAGTACAAAGCTTTTAGAGTGAAGGCCAGAAAGGAACTCATGAACCCCCAAAATTGGCCTGAACATATAGTTATTAAAAAATCTCAGCAGATATAGCCATTTCATTCCTAGTTTCCAAGCAGTTACAACAATCAGGAAACAGCTACAACCGAAGCTTCAACCGCAACAGCCGAGGCTTTAATCACCAACCGAGATGGAAGAGATAACTCTCAAACATACATTTGGAAAACCATCTACGTTAATGCACAAGGCATCACAAACCAATACCTCAATTGGAACTTCTGATACAAGAAAATCCACAATTTTTATGTGTGTCGGAACATTGGATGGTGGAGGAGCAAGCAAAAGTTACTACCATACCAGGGTATCAATTAGCAGCAAACTTTTCGAAAAAAACACTCTCATGGTAGTGTTGCCATTTACAGCAAGAATGAACACTTCAAAACCATGGACTTACTAAAATTCTCAACAGAATTAATTTTAGAATGCGTAGGTATCTCATTTAAATTTAATAATACAGGGATAGCTCTTCCGTCAGTTTATCATTTGTGCAATAATTCTGTTCCAGATAGTTTTAGCATATTCATAACTGCATTCAATGAAACGCTTTGTTATATTACATCTCAACATCAATTTATTTTAATATGCGGTGACCTAAATGTAAACTATTTAAATGAAGCACATGAAAAAAACATTCTCTCCGACTTGCTGGAAAGTTTTAATATACGGTCTATTCTACCACTTGAACCCACTAGGGATTCCCCGAATCATACTCCCTCCGCCTTAGATTATGTTATCACAAACCTCCCCAACTTTCAGGCCAGTAATCTTGAGGCAAACATAGCGGACCATAAAGCACAAATCATTATCTCGGAAAGTAACAGCCTTAACAATGAAATTGTAGTCTCCAATAAACATTACTTTAATAGTATATTATTTTATATGGAGGAAAAGTGATACTTTTCATGGCGCGCTCGTGTTTAACAGCCGAACGGAGTGAGGCTGGTAATAGAGAGCAAGCCGTGAAAAGTAACTTTTCCTCCAAATAAAATATGCTGTTTTTTCTTCAAATGTCGACAAATTAATGCAAACATATCTCTTTTTAATAGTAATAATATCTAATTATCATTAAAGATAAATGGGTTCGCAAGGCGGCTTAGACCACGATCGTAGGTGGCCTTGCTTAGACCGTTGTCGGTGAATAATGTAACAAAAGCTGTCAGTGGACACTGTCAACAATAATTATTTTTATAAGATTGCGGCTCCGATTGCGTTTTAATTCCATATTGATAAGCAGTTATTGAGTAAGTTCGATTAAATAATAACCAATTTGTTCCTAAATTAGTGATTTTTAGAAATGCAGTCACAAATTGAGTGATAAATACAAATTTTAGTTTAATAACTCTTGAGTTGTTGACGCTTATTTTGATGTTTGTTTGTATTGTATCTATGTTGCTATGACAACACTTTTACCTCCGCCGGCGGAAAAGTGAAAAGTAAAGCTCCGGCGGAGGAAAAACGAAACTTCACGGCCGCCTACACAGTCGAGTAATGACGGATTTACTGACGTTTGAAGAAAAAAGATTTTATGACGCTCCTAATATTTTTCAGCTTAACTATCAGTTATCCAGGAGCAACCTCAGCCATTTATATACCCTCAATGACGTAAACGAATCATGGCTTTTTTTCTGGCACAATTTTTTTTATTGTTTGGAGGTTGCCTGTCCTATTAAAAAATTAAACATAAAAAACACTGAAAAAAATAAAGCATGGCTAAAAGCGGATCTAATAAAGCAAAGTGAGCATTTAAATGACTTATTTTGGCTTTCTAATACTCTCGGTACTCAGGAATCTAAACAGCTTTTCTCTCAGACAAAAAAATTATTTAATGAACGACTAACTATAGAAAAACACAATTTCTTGAATCAAAAACTAATAGATACCGCATACAACTCAAAAATGATCTGGCATGTAGTAAACACTAGGTTTTGGAAAAAATAAAAAAAAGAACAAACCCTACCACAATTTTATCTAATGATACTTACATATCTAACTCATTAGAAATTTGTAATGAATTTTGTATTTTTTTGCCACCAGCGCCGAATACTTAATAAATTCAACCTGCAATGATAATTTTAGCATATCGGATTGCACTTCCTGCGAACCTTATTTACAATCCGTTTTTTCACATATTTTAGTACACACGAGTTGTACACATCTACTTTAATAGTATATTATATACCTAGGTTGAGAAGTAAGCCATTATTTACCGAGCACTTTTATATCCTGAGGCGCGGAGCGCCGAAGGATATAATGTGCGAGGTTAATAATGGCCTTCTCAACCGAGGTATATATAGAATTTTTTTTACTACTAACACTGATATATTACCATATTTGATTCGATTTGATTTTAATATTAGTCATTTTCTACTTAATTTTCAAATAGTTCGAAATATCAAGTAGCCTGGGAGTTCAGTTGTCTAACTGACAGATATCGTAACAAGAAGCGTTTTTTCGTGAGCTAACTACAATTAACCACGGCATACCACAGGATACTGCTTTGTTTTCACGAGGATTAATTTAATTGTGGTAAGTGAGGGGAAGTTTCGTGATGTCACTATTACATCATCATTTTTCAACTACGGCTTACTACAACTTACATACGTGACGAGGTGTGGTACTCGAGGTTTGATGGAGTCATGGCGGATTAATTTTGAAACGTTAAACATGTGAAATGTTTGTTTTTCCATTCTGAACAAGTTTGTAAATTATACGTTCATGAAATTCTTCTATAGAAGCCTCATACGCATCGGAATTTCTACACAAATGTGGCCCAAATGGGATTTGGGCAGCATAAAGTATCCTGAACATATGCATCGAAAAATACCATTAGTTTGC
This sequence comes from Pissodes strobi, assembly GCA_016904865.1. Classification (NCBI taxonomy): domain Eukaryota; kingdom Metazoa; phylum Arthropoda; class Insecta; order Coleoptera; family Curculionidae; genus Pissodes; species Pissodes strobi. The sequence continues at coordinate 51,059 of MU188488.1, read as the reverse complement.
TTATCTCCAGAGGCCACCATTCTGTCATTAAAAATATGAGTAAACGTTCTGCACTGATCAAACTGATCATTTTCAAATAAATATGCAAAATATCTATATTCTTTTCTAGCAATGCAAGATCTAACTACGGTATTTTGGCGAAGACAGAAGCAGACAGTACAATTTGTGGTGGGGTGCCCGCTTGGCACTTACTTCAGTATTACTTGTAGTTAACCGTGGTTACTCGCCAAAAAACGCTAATAATCTCCTGACAGCTCCATACATACAAAGTACCTTCTTTCCATCTAAATTTTTACAAAATCGCATTATTAATAAGAAAATTATGGGGAGTCATAAAAAGTAAGTCATACTGTATATAATTTTCTTACTAATAGCACTGATACAATCCTTATCATTATTTGAATTGATTAGATTTTGAAATTAATCATTTCCTACTCATTTTTCAAATAATCCGAAATGACAACTAGTTGTCAAACTAACAAGTTTGACATTTTGACATTTTCCGTTTCCGTTTCATTATTGACCTAGGTTTTTTTTAATATTATTATTTACCTAGGGTGAGAAATGTTACTTCTCATTTGAGGAATGGAGTAAATAATGGTGATTTTTCATGTTAGTAGTAAAAAAAAAATTTAAAAAACAAAACAACATGCTCTGGCCTGTATGATGTCCCAGTCTTTGTTTTAGAACAACTTTGGGATCATATAAAATTCGCCAAATGTCATATTTTTAACCTATCGCTCGACAATGGCATCTTTCCCAATAACCTGAAAGTGGGCGAGATAATTTCACTTTTCAAAAAGGGTGATAGAGAAAATATAGAAAATTATAGGGGAATTATAGGTCTTTCCACAACATCGAAACTGTTTGAAAAAGCAGTTTTAGATCGCTTAGAAAACTACTTGAGATGTTCCAGACTAATAACTGACAAGCAGCATGGCTTTAGAAAAAACTTTACTAAACACATACAGCTGCTTTTGAGCTTCTAAACTTCACCTACACGGGCATTGATTTATCATATTACACTCTGGTCCTTTTTTTCGACCTAACGCGGGCTTTTGACTGCTTGAACAGTTCATTTTAAAAAAAAAGAAGATGGACGCGTTGGGTATTAGAGGTAAAACCAACGACTGGCTAACTTCATATATGGAAGAACGCGAAATAAAAGTAAGAGTTGGGTAGGTTACATCTCAGAAACAAAAAAATCAACTGCGGTGTGCCACAAGGCAGTAGGTATACTATCACCTTTACTATTTACACTTTTCATTAACGACTTAGAAAAACATCTACAACTATCTGATAAAAATACCAAACTAATACTTTACGCAGACGACTGTACCGTGGCGATTTCGGCAAGTAGCCTTGAAAGTCTGGAAAATAAGTCCAATGAGTCTCTAAATAAATTTGTCACATAGTGCATGAAAAACAGGCTTATTGTTAGTGAATCGAAAACTTGTTATATGACCTTTTCACAGCGCAAAGATTTTCCCCATGACACAATATTATCCCTAAATACTAAACGAATTAACAAAACTGACAACTTCAAATTTGTAGGTATTTATTTGGACCCTCATCTAAAATGGTGTAATCACCTGAATCACGTGGCTAGTAAACTTAACATGGCATATTTTGCCCTCAGAAACCTCAAAAATATCCTAGAAACTAAACAACATTTTAATACATACTATGCCCTAGGTTATAGCCATATGAGTTATGGTATTATCTATTGGGGTCAATCTTCAAAATTATCCAGAATATTTATCCTACAAAAAAGAATAATTAGAAAAATATTTTCACTTAGCCATTTAGATTCTTGTAAACCACTTTTTCAAAAACACAAAATTTTGTCTTTACCGTGCATTTTAATTCTACATGCTGTGCTATTCGTAAAAAAAAACAATTTAACAGATTTTTACAAGGCTCAAACATACATAGTTATCCTACAAGGGCTAACAACAATATATACATCCCTCTCTATAAAACTGCTTGCTTTCAGAAAAACCCATATTGCTTCTACAGCACCATGTATAACCAACTACCAGCAAGTCTAAAAGAAATAAACTCATTTACTAAGTTCAATAAAACAATAAAAAACTATCTCATCGAGAGATGTTTCTACTTTGCAATTTTACGATAGTTCTTATTTTAATGCATTTTAGCTATATAACCTAAAACCGTCGTGACGGTTTTCACAGTTAGAAAAATTTTTAGTGATAAATTCAAAGTGCATTTTTTTTATGAATATGGCATGATGGTTTACCGTGTAAAATATTGACAGTTACTTCAATTTCGACGAAATATTGTTGTTTATAACAATGGTCGACGATTCAGGCGGTTATAAACCATTTTGAACAAATTAAAATGTTGTAAAAAATATGAACAATTCAGTATGATCGTTTACTGTCGGACGTTCATGGCGATCGTCTATGTATGTTATCATACAAAGGCGTCGGCCTTTGATATTTTTCGCTACCACGTAACATCACTGATCTCCATATATGGATAAGCACAAACCGTTTGCAAGCGTCGAAAAATCGTACCAATCATGGGGAAAAAAACCGGGTTCTGCGTCGGACAGAACTGAAAATAGGATAATTTTACTCATGCGCACAAACACCGAGAAGCGACAGAACGAAATCAGCTCATAAAGCTTTTACAGTTCGGTAATCAAAAATATTATCAAATTTCTCTGACCTTGCTTGTTGCTTGGGCTTGAAATAATTCTTTTTTCTGTGTTTGCCGTAATGGGTTTCGGCGTTTCGTTTCGTTCACTTATTGAAGTACTTACGTGCGTCTGAGTGGTTTATATTATCGTTTTCGACGAAAATAACTAATTTACTCCTGGACATCTAGTTTAGTTTATTATTATAATAGTTCGTTATTAGTGTATTTTGTTAGTGTATAAGTTGGTGTAGACGTTAGGAATATGATTTAAAGACAAAAGACCTTAAAAGACAATGGCGTCAACTGCCAAGGTCAAAGAAAATACTCAACGGTGTTTGATTTGGTGTTGCCAAAATAAGGGTAGAATACCAGGGATTTCTTATTTTAAGTAAGTATCATTTTCTTTTAAGGATAACTGTAGCATTACACACAAAATATGGGAATAATATCTTAAAAAGGGTTTATTTACTGTCACGATGCATAAATAGCAGTGAGTTTATTCAGTTTTACCATTTTGTATTAAAAGAGTCTTCTTATAGGTAGGATAGATTTTAATTTAATTTGTTGAGGAGCTTTGATGCTCTAAACAGTTTTTTTTTAGATCCTTAAATGGGTAATTGTTCCCCATACTTGTTTCTGCTATTTTAAAAGATTTTTAAAAATTGTTTTACATACTACATATATGGGTTCAATAATATAGAAATGATCCGTGGGGGGAGCTTTAATTTTTTTTCCAATATTTACCCCCTTCTTTTAAAAATTTATGACAGAAAAGTGTAGTGAGTGACGTAAAGTACAATTTGTATGTTTTTTCTATCTGTAGAGGTAAAGAAAAAATAAAAGAAGGGAGTAAAAATTGGAAAAAAATGTTAAAGCTTCCCCCACGGATTATTTCTATGTTGAACCTATAGAACAGTCTGTAAAATATTTAAAAAAAAAATCTATTAAAATAGCAGAAACAGGTATACGGAACAATGAGGGAGTTTCATCAATTTTTCGATAGCCCATGAAAACTAAGTGGACACGTGTTTTTTCTTTTTTTTTCATAAGGCGAAAAATGAGGCAGATACGCCTTGAAATGTGCTTATGACGTCACAATACACATGAATTATTACGTCACACCATGCATAGTATATCTATATATACAAAACTAAAAACTGGCCTAGCTCTCGTAATATTCACATTTAGTGGAAATATGAGCATTTAGACGTGTGTATTATAGTCTTAAGAATTTTGTATCTTGGTACATACTACCTACATATTTTGTATTATTGGCTTTTTCCAAATAGACTACTACTACCTAATGTAAGTTAATGTAAATAAAACGTTTATACCATGATGTTTTGTTTTAATAAAGGCGGAAACATACTTAGCTGATGCGGCCCAACGCTACGCTACTCGACGTTTCTGGGTTGTGTGCATATTTACTCGACTTGATGCAACGCGATGTGCTGCATTATTGGTTTAATGAAGATCACACGCGAGAACAGTTGTCGGATGAAATTGAACTTAAGTGTAGAATGGCCAGTCTGGATGAAGAATTCGAAGAAATTACCGCAGCTGAACAGAAAAGTTTGGGCTCATGAAATTAACCTTAGGATAAAAAGCATGATAATTAATTTTAGACTCTTATAAAAATTGTGGATAAGGAATAAAACAGTAACATATTTTTATATGTACTTTCGTATGAAAAAGAATCAGTTTTATTATTTTCATAACATATTAGGGAACAGAATTTAAAAAATGGCACCTACTGAATTTTTCGAGCTATTTCTGCCCATGCTTCTTGTCTTGTCTCATAGTTTAATCTCAATCAAATTGACTTTTTATGTCATATAAACAAAGGGATGATCAATTATTAATAATTCAATTTTAAAATTGTAATGTAAGGTTAAAAACGCAAGAACAACAACTTGTTAAAGTGTTCACACATGCCTGATGCAACTAGGGATGGCAACGATGTATCGATGTTTTTAAAAAATCGATACATCGAAAAAGAAACATCTATGTTTTCCATCGATGTTCGATATAGACCAATGCATCGATGCATCGGACCAATGTACGAATATCGATGTTATGTACATGCTGTTGAAAAGCTCTGCTAACTGCTAACGAGTTACGACACGCCGACGTTTCTACCCGCCGACGTGCAATATCAATGTCATACCGTGTTTTCTTGTACTGTGAAGATTCCCTATTAAGAGAATTAGAAAAACGCTTCGGCACGCGAGAGCGCGTGAATTTATTAGCATATGGTACATTTTCTTGATCCTAGATTCAAAAATGTACATTTTAATGACCCCATTGCGTCTTCAAATGTCTTAAAAAAATAAATAGCCTCGTCCTTAACGAAATAAATTCCAAACAAGGAAGGTCAAACAATTCTTCTCCTGAGTCTAGTGACGACAATTCACATTTACAGGATAAAGAAATTGATATATGGAGTTTTCATAAATCGTTAACTCAGCAACAAAATGTTATATTAAAACATGTAACAAATAGTGATGATACAATTAATGCAGAAATACGAATGTACCTTTCTGCGCCGCCTTCAAATCTAAAAAATCTAAAAATCCGATAGAGGAATGGGAACACTTAAAAGCAACATATCCAAATCTCTATCAGGTGGCCAGAAAATATCTTGGGGTTGGGGTTGTCTGTACTTCCGTTCCTTCAGAAAGAGTTTTCGCGTGCCGGAGATACTGTAACGCAGGAAAGAAATCGTCAGTCTGGAAAACTTTTGCCTAAGTTACTTTTTTTAAATAGTGTTCCGGACGAGTTCTTGTGATATTGTAATCAATATATATTGTATTTTCAGCTCACAAATATTCATATATTTTTTTATTTTAATTTGCTTTTGGGTATGTCCATGTTTTATTTGATAGTTTATTATAACGTTAATGTTTATCATTTGATTTGACGCAACGCGACGAAAATCTAAACGTAGGGGATCTCCATGGCGTTGCGTCGCGTTACGCTGCTTCGCATCACATCGCGTCGGGTAAGTGTGTTCCAAACCTCTATATTCTTACGAGAAATACGGTGTTGGATCTGCCTTGCATAGTGTAGCGTAGCGTTGCGTCGGGCCGCGTCAGCTAAGTATGTTTCTGCCTTAAACCTTTCTTTGCCCCAAAGTTATTTTAGCTATTCAATGCAACAAAAATTCATATTTTAAAAAACTAAAAAAAGAGGTATGTCTTGCCTACAGATTGTGGTATGTAATGTGTGAATGCAAAATACTTTAACATTACAAATCTCTTTTAAAAGTAGTACCTATTCAAGACTAACTTAAAGAGAAAGTAAAATTTAAGGCAAACGCATATAAAAAGGGTTTTATTAGGAGGTGCTTCCATTTTTTAATATTTTTGAATCAAAGGGATGATTTTAAAAAATATGTATATTTGAAAATTTACAAGTTTCAGTGTTGCGCCTGTGTTACACCAGATTTTACAGTATAAATCATTCAAATTTTCTTGGTCATAAAATCATTTTGGGCATACTAGTTAATATTTTTAACAAAAAAAATGCATGCCACATATAAAGAATATAAAAATTAGGTAGGTACCAAAATATTTGGTAGTATTTTTTTGCATACCTATCAATTTTTATTCCTTAAACATAATTATATACTTACTGTCATATTTTAATAGTTTTTAATTGCTTTTTGTGTCGCCCAGGAACGAGGAAAGAAATAGTTTTAATTTTTTTTGTCTTCAAAACAAAGCAAGATTCGGAAAAAATAGCAAAAGTTGTATATTTTATCGGTTGTGTAACGGGCTCCGATTAACTATACGCATTTATTTTTTTTTCTGGACGAAATGGCGAAGGACCAAAATAAAAATTTACGTATGTGGTACCATAGTCGACTAAAATTGATCTATTTCTGGAGGGAAAATAATCAAACATCATATTATTTATTAAAATAGACTACAAAAATTAGATAATCACCACAATGGGACTAGTATTTGAAAAGCATGGAACCCAACATTAAACTAGGTATTCTAAAGCAAATATTTCATATTTATGTCTTTATAATATATCAAATGCACATGCTTTCTTTTGAACGAATTAACTTTACACACACGATATATTGTTGCAGCTGGAACCACAAAGCTTCGTTGTATATTGGTATTTTCCTCTTGGTTTTGTCCTATTATGCTGTCTTTCTAAATGGAGAAAGAAACCCTTCTTCTAATCAGTTGGCTTGTTTTCATTATTTCAGTTCGATAATACACCTTGATGGCCATCCACTGTATTCGGCCTTGTTTATTATGGCTTTTAATTGCTGATTCGAGGTATTTTGGAATCAAGAATATATTTCAGCTTTCTTGGAGGGTTGTGTCTAAAATAAAACAACAGTGATAGATTGTTTACAGATTAGCCGAGTAATTGGAGTTTGGACTATAATGCATGCCGAGTTATATTTTAAGGTTATTTAGGGAGATCTAACACTGTAATTATAACTTACTTTTTGTACACTTGATGGTCATTCTGTGGTAATTTTCTCATTGATTTATATTTGATAATATATTGTTTTGCTTAGGTGATTAGGGAATATTTTCATTTTGGAAATGAAACATTGACGTTTGTTAGAAGTATGTCATGTCACTCCGGTTTTAAACCATAGACTACACGACCGGTGGAAAGCGCATCGGATCCCTCCGTCGATATCGACTCGAGAACCACTCTAATTCGCGTTGAATTTATTGTAGGATTTAGCTATCGTACGCTTGAATTTGCTGATTATATCAATATTTAGCCCTCTAGGCTTGCATATTGACGCAGTGTTACACGGACTCTCCATTATTAAAGTTCGATAATATTTCAGCTCGGAGTAGATTCTACCGACGCGAACGAAAATTGGTCTATGTTTCACTTAGTCTGTGGAGGGTAATTTTGGCGGTATAAGTGACAGCTTTCTGGACAAGCGCGTGGTCTTCACGGTCGACACGGTTGCCAAGTTAATGCCTTGTTTGGCATAATGCTATTAGTGGCGCATGTTGATTGTAATTTTTGACTGCCGCATAACGCGTGGGTTATATATTCCCACCAAGCATATAAAAGTAGATTCTAACTGATTTAAATCATTTCGAGAATGAGTCGCTTTAGCGCTTGTTTTGGCGAATCCGGTAGTATGACATCATAACTTTCTAGTACTTTGTCACAAATAGGGACGCTTCTGGCAACATAGTATGTTGAGCCGGCGCGATGTTAATTCTGCTAGCCTCGTCATTTCGGAGCAAGCCAATTTAGTCTTTATGTGATCTTGAAGGAACCAGTAGGTTTCAGTGCCGAGCTCTCGAAATTGGGAATTTTCGTTGAGATACTGATATTTAGTGTGAAATATACAGTGCCCTAGTTAGGGGATTATTCAACGAAGCCCTTGAGCAGGATTGTGGTCGTCGATGGTTTCTCGTCTGATGGATGATTGTAGATGAAGGAAGATTTGTAGATTCGACCACCTGCACCCACGTTTGGGGATTTGATTTTCGAGAGCTGCCACACACTTGAACCCCGTTTAACATCTAAAGGTATGTTGTTTGAGTAAATTTGATACAGATATTGTTTTGATCTGTTATTTGTTGAGGTTCCGTACCTGTTTCCTTCATATTTTGGCTTGATCACCGTGCTAATTTGCCCTATTTGTTTCAGGGGTTTCAATTCTTGGATTTTCAATTCTTGGATTTTCCTGTTTCCTGTTTTCTGTTTTTCCGGATTTTTGGAATTTTATTTTTGGATTATTGGTTTTTATGGGCCTTCCATTGTCCTCTTACGTTCCGGTTTCCTACCTGGGTTTCAAGACTGCATACTGAGACTCCTCTGACAACACGTGGTTTCGGAGTAACCGTCAATTGACTGCGTGTCTCGCTGTCTGATCCAAGCCTTAACGCATACGGAGGGTGTCTCCTCGACCTTAACGCTCCAGTGATCCGACGAACACCTGGATCCTGGATGAACTCACTGTTGGCTTGATACCGTATCAGATAAGTCTTAATTTAGGATATTATATAGTGTATTTTGGGACATTTATTTTATTTCATTTTATTATTGTGTTTATTTGATTGGTGATTTAGGGCGACTTAAAGTTTCGGATGAGTTTGCTTAATGAAAGTATTAATGGTTTGACTTGATTTAAAAGATAGCTACCTTCAAGTTATTTGGGAGTAACGAATTATTCTCAATAGTTAGCATATGTATACTGGATTATCCAGCTAATCCGGATAGTTTTGGCGTGTTATTAATTCATTTCAGCGTAGTCTTGATCGCGTGTTTTATTTTTTGTCAGCGTCGTATAATATATATATTTTTGAAACTAGCACGATAACTTCTCGCTTATTGATTAGAGTTATTTAGAGTGTAGAAGTAGAAGAAGTTGTCATATTTTTGTACCGCATAGGTTGAAAACACCAATCAAGGGCATGTAAACGACACGTGATCACGTATTCGTATTTATAGGGCGCCGTAGTTATAACATAAAGTACTATTTAACATTAAACCGTTACTTTTAATATTCCATCTTTAGCAAACATTTATATATTAATTGTCATAGCTACATATACAAGAAATTCTTCTTGTAGCAATTATTTTTCTTATTTAATTCAAAAGTATAGTCACCAATACGGAATATACACTTGTTATTTTTGTTTAATTGGGGTGATATTTCTTTTTGTTTCCCCTTCCAAGTTTTCCAATAGGTTACAGCGGGGAGGAGAGCAATTCGTGGTTATTGGTCGAATCTCACTGAAGATCCAGCATCAGGGCATGGCGATAAGTTAACCGCGTGGCGCTCAGGCATTATAACTCACCACGACCCTTCTCCACTGTCTAAAAGCTGGGGGGCCGCCATTGTTCCTGCACTAAAGGCTGTACCACCGATTGTGAACTTGGAGATTATTGTGAAGTTGGAGATTATTGTAAACTTGTATATTATGTAAATTAGGTTTGTATTTGTTTGGGAACTGAGCGTTACAGTTGGTCTATTCTATTTCTTTTAAAAACCAATGACTTGAAATTTTTGTGTTAAATATATCATCTATCAACTTGCTTTTAAATTTTTGGTAATATATACAACGGCAAAAATATTATTCCAAATTCTTAAAATCCGGGCCTGTCGCTTATTCGCGGCCATGCGGTGATGAAGCACGTGGAATCGATCGATAACCTGCTAATTGAAACTGCGCAGTCTCAGAATTACCTTCTTTTGTTTACATCTGAAGGCGCATGAATCAGTATGATTTGGATTAGGGGTGTTCGATTCTCTCCAAGAAATCGATATTTTGAATCGATCCGAATCGGACGTCACAGAATCGATTCATAAAAATATCGAAGGTAAATAATCGATATTTTAAAAAATCGATCTTTTTTGCACAAAATTTCAAACGTCAGAAAAACCTAACCTATAATTTTGTGTTTTGATAATTGATCAGTGTTACCAGGTCTACTATTTTTATAGTAGATCTACTATTTTTGACCTTTGGCTACTATTCTACTTTCTTAAAGGTAAATTCTACTATTATTTAGAGAAAAACAGAATACTTTATTAAATATCCTAAAACTACAAGAAAAAATTAAACAGAAATCTTAAAATTCTGCAAAACATCTTAATTATTTTTGTGCAGTGGGATTACGTTGCTATTTTTAAGCAGTTTTAAAAGATGGCACCACCACCACAATTTCTATCATATATATAAAAAGAATATATCGCGCATTGACCCTTTATGCAATGAGCTGGACGTGTAACCGACACAGAGAGATGGATATGTTTTCGCCGTATGTATTTCGCATAAGTCTGACTCGTTAGGAAACCGGTAGATATGCGCAAAATCGGATATAAACACGCTTATTGGCTACAGCATCGTTGTCTACGCTGACGACGTCGTCGTCGCGGTAATAAATAAAACCGGCCATGTTGAATATCGAATTGTGATTGCTTTGTTTGTATTTTGTTACGAGTTTGTTATTTTGGCGTTATCACAAGAATATTGCTTCCCATTCTCGTGTCGTTATATTATCGATTATAGAGCATATTATGTCCTCAAAAATGCGTGGAAAGAAGCATTGCTATATTTATATGTAATCTTTACTGTATTCGTATACAATAATTTTATTACCGGAAATTTCCAAGTATTTAAACTACTCTTTATGTGTTTTAAGTTCGCAATTTCAGTTTCCCTAAAAAATGAATATTATTGCTAATAAAAGTAATGGAAAATGTAGCTAACCAAATACAATTCAACCGTAAATATTCATTTTGACGATAATGAAAAGTGGAATATGTTTTCACGTGCATTCAAAACGTAGAAATTGCCTCCTAATATCGTATTGGCAAGAATTCATGACATGCGCAGTTCGAACCGGTTTCCCGAGTAGACCGACTTTATGCCTAGTTCATATACATTCGTCCTTTAGTCTTGGCTTCACGTAATTGGCATAATGCGCGATATATTCTTATTACATATATGATTTCTATATATACATATACGTGATACACCGGCTCGTTCTTTGTATCGTTTAAACGTCATTAGCATTTTACACAAGCGTCTGTAGACCCGATATAATTTTCGATACCGACTCTAGCGCCATCTAGTGCAGATGGCGTTGACTCAAGCGATTGCATTCGTGCTATGTCATCGTGATGCAATCGATTTGCATATAAGGAGTGGTGGTCCAGAGGACTAGATGGTTAGGTCTGGACTCGGCAGCGGCATTTATCGGCGTCGGCGGCTCGGGTTCAAACCCCGTTGTTTTCTTTTTATTTTTTTTTAAGATTAAGTTTCTAGACAGTTTTTTTCTTGATTTTGGGTATGTCTTGGGTTAGTTTGGGTTAGCACCTGGTTAGTTTCCTTTTCTTGAGCCCCCGTAGCGAGCGGAGGGCCATGCGAAAAGTGATATTACTTATTGTAATACGTGCCCGTACTTTGGATGCACTTTTTCCAAAATATGTTGCTTTATTTAACTAAAAACCAGGATATATTTAATAAAAGCCGTATTATAGTCGATATACAGTAGCTTGCATGTGTTTCCGCGAATACATTCACAAAGAATCCCCCTTCTTTGTGAATACATTCCACGCAAGGCCAGCGTATGTAGTATAGGTCGCCTTTGGTATCGAAAATTTGGTCGGGTCGCTAGAGTCTTGTGCATTTTACTTACGACTTGTCACTTGTATGTCTGTGTCGGCGTGTTTACTCAAAACCGACTGAATAACAGGTGTTACAGTTTACTGTTAGTGGTTAGACATAGACATAATTTATTGGTGCATTACTTCCCAAAGCTTACACAGGTCAACAAGGAAAATTTCACAGGAATCACAAATAATTTACAGTTTTATACAGGTTAACAAAAAAGAAATAAAAAAAAAAGTGGTATTAGTTCTGCTATACTTCAGTTTTACCATGAATAGGTATGTTTTTTTAAAGCTAGACAGTGAATTTGTAATCTACTATTTTTTTAACCAATCTACTATTTTTTTTTACATCAATCTACTACCTAACTGTAAAACTGATCTGGCAACACTGTAATTGATATAAGATAAGAATGATAAGATTATTAAGAGAAGATATAGGCATCAGGCATCTCTGTTTCTCGTTTTTTTCTTTTAACAAACGTAAACGATATCAAACAAACAAATTTAAAAGAAAACAATTTTATTAAATTAGGCAGTGGCAAAACAAAATACGTTGCAATTTCTTTGTCATGGAAAAAAGGATTAACAAATACTGTTAACAACAGACTGAAAGGACATGATCTAGTTAGATATGCTAGCTAGTAAGATATACTAGCGGAAAATTTAATTGGACAAAGCACTAACAATAATCTATAATTTGTAGAAGAGCATGTAACTATAATATGTCTGAATAGATGTCGGATAGATCTTGTTCGGAAGAAATTCAAAGCGCAATTATAGCTATAAAATTAAATCGTCCACTGTAATATGTACTCAAATAAAAAACATTGTAAGGTGATTTATTTTAATAGAAAAAAAATTCTCAAAAAGTCAACAAATTCTAATTCTAATGAATTTTTTAAAACCCATTATCACAACAAATAGGAAACCAAAACTTTACCCTAAAAACTAAACATAATATTAACATACACATTCTCGACATAAATTAAAATTATGTCATCACAACATAATAGGAAACAAGAGTTAGATTTCGGTAGAAAAACAAACATTTTAGAAATTTCAAAAACAATTTAGTGCCAATCCTCATCGTCCAAAGAGTGCCAAAACAAGCATTTAGACAGCCTGGAACCTAACATCTTGGTTCTTAAGTGAGTTATGGTAAGGCCTGCTTGGGAAAAGAGACGTTCTGCAGGTACAGAGGTACCCGGAATACTTAAAAATTGTTGAGCCAATATTACAAGATTTGGTGAAACTTCTCTGTAATTCTCCCAATACACTATAGGTTCTGTTTTTAAAGATGCCAGTGGATTTTGCAGATATGCTTTCAAGAACTTGTTGAGTTCTCCTTCTCTATTATCACTTTCCTGATCTAAAGACATAACTAGAGATTCATGGTGACTCCATATTGAAGATTCATCAGTATTCATATTTAAATTATTGGATGTAGAGGTAGATAGATTTTCATTATTGTGTAATTTTTCTTCTATATTTATTTGTCCAAGCAAGGCATTTATGTTAGATAGAGCTTGAGAATAAGATAAAGGATCTTGAAAATGAATTTTTTTAAACCTCGGATCCAGTATAGTCGATATTGCAAGTAATTTAACTTTTTCAGCAGCCCCAAATCGTTTTCTTATTTCTGCCATCACAGTATCTAGCATGACCTTAGTTTCTGGAGTTGCAGGTGTTATAATATTAAGTTGTTTAGTAAGACAATTTATAAGTGGAATTATTTTGCTTGCCGTTACATATTTTTCTCCGCATAGCTCAGTAGAAACGTTTTCTATAGGCTTCAAAACTTTAATCATATCTGATGCTATCTGCATTTCCTCAGCAGATAGCATACTTGGGCTATTTGGGTGCATTAACAAAATTGGAGCTACATATGCGGAAAGCTTTAAAAATCTTTCGACCATAAAATATGTTGAATTCCACCTAGTCGCTACTTGTTGAATGAGTTTTAGATTCTCATTTTGTGGTTGACATTTTCTCAGTTTATCAGCTGCTGCAACACTCTGCTTAAAGTATGTGACAATTACTGATATTTTAACCTGAATAGCCTTTATAGGAGGCAGATTTATTGTACTTGTTGCCACCAAGTTAAGCGTGTGCGCAAAACAAGGCAAATGCTTATTTTTGCCATAAGAATCTGCAATTGCTTTTACAATATTTGCCCCGTTATCAGTGACAACTGCAGAAATTATTTCAGGTCTAATGTTCCATTCTTTGCATATATTTTCAAGACAATTGCTCAAATACTCTGACGTGTGACTTTCCGTTAATTGAATTGATTCCAATTTTCTGTTCTTGACATAGTGTGCTGTAACACCTAAATAGCTCGTTGTTGTCATCATTTCAGTCCACACATCAGTACTTAAAGATATATGCATCAGTTGTAATATTTCTTCTTTTATTAAATTGCTTAGAACATCGTATTTCAAATCTAAAGCGTTTGTAATTGATTTTCTTCCAGGGGGCTTGTACAAAGGGACTACTGTTTTAAGAAATGCATTAAATCCCTGTTGTTCTGTAGTACTAAAAGACATATGATCTTTAACAATCATATACACAATGGCATTTGTGATTTGTCTTGATTTTTCACCATCACCTAAAATTATATTAAAATACTATAGAATATATATATATTTTTAATACAATTCATACTTGCAAAAGATTTCATATATCCAAATGTCTTATCAATAGATGTTTGTTTTAATTCAAAAGATGCTGATTTTGTTCCTGGTGTACAAAATGATTGAATTGTTGATCCAGATTGTAATGAGGTTAAGGAAGTGCCGGAATGAACTGACTGAGAGGGAGAGTTACTGTGTGACAACTGTAACAACATTAATAATCATAATAATAATAATGTAGGAACTTTTTAATGAATCAAATATTGTATTATTATTATTGCTCAAATAATTCACTTACTTTTTTTGCAGAACTTCCTGCATTGGGTTCAATAATTTTTATAACAGTGGGTTCATCTTCGTCGTCACTTATTTGCCCATTATTTAAATACGTGTTGATGTTCGAATCATTGCTATCTGTGTCCTCTACTTGTCTTGTTCTTTGGCTAGAAATATTTTCTATATTTGCACTCGTAGCTCTTTTACTGTCATCCTAAAAATTATAGTACTTCAATTAAGAACAAATCTAAATGAATATGACAAAAAAATACCTGATGCGGCTCTTTGCGTTTTGTAGCTGACATACTCGCTGTCACTGATGCATGATGTCTTGTAAGATGATTTTTTAAATTTGTGGTATTTCCTCCACTTTTCACCTCTCGCTGGCATATTTTACAAGTGGCGCCAGATTTATTTTTTATGAAATACTTCCACATATCACTTTTAATACTTCTCAATGGAGCCATACTAAAGTAAAATACTACAGCAGTAAAATAACATAGCATTATTACTCTAACCGGCAATTTCAAAATGAAAATAAACAGAAAATAGCAGCATTCAAACAGAAAAATTCCAGAAGCCGGCAGAAGAATGCATGAATGCAATGAATGCATTTTTGTACCGAGGCCAGAGAGAGAGACCATATACGCGTATGCGTATATGCCAGAGACAAGCAACGGGGTTAGTTTGTCTCTGTCGAGACCGAAAACTAAACAAGGACAGCATTATCGCAACAATTTAAAGGAATAGAAATTAGTTCATCGTGGCTTTAGCAGCACAGCACATATTTATTTATACGTGCCTGTACCAGACTAATCGTAAAAAACAAGAATATTAGGATAGCTGCGTAGACCACGAAGATCAAGATCGTAGAAGCGATCTGGTTCTAAAAAAATCGATTCTTCAATAAATCGTATGTGTAAAAATCGATCTAAAAAATCGGAAATCGTATCTAAAAAAATCGATCTTTTGAAAAATCGATTTAGATCGCACACCCCTAATTTGGATCGCTTTGTGCTTATCCATATATGAAGATCGGTGCGTAGCATACATAGACGATCGCCATGAACGCCCGACAGTAAACGATCATACCATAATAGTCATTTTTTTTTGCAATAACAAATGAATTTTTGGCCATTTTATAACCACGCGAAACGTCGGCAGATAATCGACCGCTGGACTTTTCTGTCATTAACTATCGTCTAAAGCAATCGGCCGCCGGTAAACAATCATGCCAAATCGCAACTTTTTAATACACTTTCGCATCAACATTCGGAATGTTTCTGCACGAAAGAGAGCTCCAATTTTGACATCACGCATTAATACTCGATCAATGAAAGACAAAAATTGGAAAGCCCGACGGTAAACGATCATGCCGAAACAACTGTCATGAGCCGTTAGTCTATAAGTAGAGTTCGTTTCTCTAAGGTTTTGTATCTATGTCATCGATGACGTCGCTTATCTTGGAAAAAAGCTAAAACGGAGTTTTATCCACAATACCGAAACATGAGTATTGCACTCGCCGCGCGTTTCGCTAACCATGTTAGCATCATCAGGAGATGATTAAAAGTTATTTAATCATCTCTTGATGATGCTAACATGGTTAGCGAAACGCGCGTCCAGTGCAATAATTCTGTTTCGGTATTGTGGATAAAACTCCGTTTTAGTGCACATTGCCGAAAGTTCCAAACTCCAACATAGTTGGAAAAAAGGGTTTGTCGCAACTAATTCATATAAATTCCCTAGCGTTCAATTTTTGTATTAAAGGTTAGGCAATATTGAAGCAAGTATGTTCCAAAACCCTTTTTATAGCACGTTCAGAATTAATTTAGAATAGAGTTCAGTTAAGAGAGTTATCCGAAAATATAAAAATTAGTTAACCGGTTAACCGCATATAATAATTACCAAATGCAAGAAAAATATAAGAAACGTTAAAAATCTTCATAGATATCGTCAAATTAAGGGTCTGGTGACACATAAATAGGATCTCCCTTTAGTATGTGTGCCACTGCAATAAAATTATAGAATAGGTAAAGGAATTTTGCAAAAAGGTTAATGTACACACGTAAAAATAAAAAAAAATAAACAAATTAAAAAATACATCCAGTTCAATTTGCCTTTAAAAACAGTTATTGCCTGAGGATATTAAAACACAATGTTTTTTTAAGTATAATTGTCTAAAAAAATAATATTTTAATGTCATAATTCACAATAACTTGCAAGCATTGAGAGAAAATCTGCTTACACAAAACAGTAAGTAAAACGAAAGTATGGAAACGAAATAAATTTAACAGTCTAACTAACTGCACTCATAATGAAATATTGTCCCGAAACCGCCAGGGTTTGTTCCGACAAACAAAATAGTTCCCCGAACTTTTTATTTTTTACCTTTACTATTAGAATTTATTATTTTGAACATTTTCACCAATTTAAATGTTTGTCGTTTAATTTGTTATATTTTAGAATACATACAATATTGGTCTTTTACACTTCTCTGTCAAGTATAGCCACTTCTAAATTTCGATTGAAATATTTAACTCATAATAAAACTGACAATAATCAAAAATTTACGACATTTTAAGTATTACATATATAATAAGATTGAATAGATATTACGACACCGCATAATAAAGCTAAAATTTGTTATTGCATTTTACTATTATTCTCGACTTCTAAAGACTTGCCTAAATATTAAGGCTTAATAGTTCCTGTTACCTACTTCAACTGCAATGTCGTACAACATTTAGTCATAGATTTAAACAATATTTATTATAATGTTATCGTTACAAGTATTATAAAACTACAAGGTAAGGCCGATACTAAATATTTTAAATATCGATTTTCGGTCTATATTGTAAAGTTAATGGTTGA
This sequence comes from Pissodes strobi, assembly GCA_016904865.1. Taxonomy (NCBI): domain Eukaryota; kingdom Metazoa; phylum Arthropoda; class Insecta; order Coleoptera; family Curculionidae; genus Pissodes; species Pissodes strobi. Next base: position 33,488 of record MU188488.1, on the reverse strand, counting down.
TTTTGAAACCTCCATCTGGTGACAACCACAAATTTTAAAGTATGGTCTTTTCCTAACATTTCATCGTTACACAAAATGTCAATTTCTCGATATTTCTCCATTCCATTCAAAATTTTCATTGCTATAAATTTTTTGAGATGCAAAATTGTTGTCTGAGCAGAACATCGTATAAATCTTCTTTTCAATGCCTTTAGGTTTGGACTAATACTTTCTAGACAGACATTAACTTGTTCGTCTTGTCTGTGATAGTCAGAAGCGGCATGGGGATCACTTTGTTCCTCACTATTTAGATCTAAGTTTTGAAGAGGTATATCTTTGGGATATGGTAAACCTCGCACTTTATAAAAATCTTTTTCTCTGCAAGTTTCATCGTCGAGTAAATTAGGAACCAGCTTATAGACAATATCTTGCATGGTTCTATCGAAACTTATATATTGCAATGGATGTGACTGATGAATGACAATATTGCACGTGGGACAAGTATTATTTTCCTCCAAATGTTTCACTAAGCAACTTTTACAGAAAGTATGTAAACACTCGGTAACTGTTGTAGCATCTATAAGATAGCCTTTACATATCTTGCACGTGATATGACTATTAATAGACTTGAGTTTAATTCGCCTTTCTACTAACTGAGACATATTTAATGGAAAATTTAAGGCTATTAACCATAGATTCCCTTTATAAAATCAAATGTTTTCAGATAAACATTGATTCCTATAAAAACTATTTCGAATATTATGCATTTAATAATTAGCATATATGCCAAAGAAATAGTAAATATTGGAGAATTATAAGAATTTTAGGCAATCCCATATTAGTCTCGGAACAGTATTAATAATTTTTACAGTCGAACATATACTCTTAATCCTTTGCTTTATGTCTTCTTTAAGCATCCGACTTTTGCATAAATGCTATTGCTTAGTAGTTACACGAAGAACACTGTTGTTGTGTTGATGAATTTTGGATGTGCGCTTTTACGTAGTCTTGAACATTAAATCGCTGTGGGTCCTTGCCGCCATTCTGCCGGTATTTCAGATCCCTACAAATTAAAGAGTCATTATTTTTCATATACTATAGTACATTAAAATTATCTTTTGCTCTCTTAGAAAATGTATATCTTTGGTAAAAGCTGGCGCATTCTCTAAAATATCAAATGCATTTAAGAAAATAAATTGATGAATCCTTTCAGATCGGGTTTACTCAGATTTAGATTCTCAATAAAAAAGACGATTTTAAGTTTTTCTCAACTATCATATTAACTCGTTCAGAGCTAAAAATGCTATTAAAAGAAAACGCACATTTATTTATTTTTCTTGGACGTATGTATGGGTGTTGATCACTTGCGCGACGCGGTCAGGAAAATATGAAGTAGTCTTAATTCCACAGGACGGCTACATATTGGATATGGGGCGGTTGCACGCCGATTGCTTAAACGTAAACTGCAGTTGCGATAGGATCTCGCCATACAGCGACTGTAATATAAATGAAGTTGCTTGGTTAGTTTTAGTTAGCTATTTTGCTGGTTGCACCCCCGGTGCAACTGCATTTTTTATTTTTTAGTATTGAACATGCTATTGGGATCACTTTTATGGAAACTTAATAAAGATATCGTGACCTCGACCAGCGCATACGGATAATATTGGATTTCGTGACCTCGACATAATGAAATTTCGACACCGAATCGGCGCGGTTAACGCTCAGTAAATAAAATATCTTGCTTGTGATAAGACGTAACAGATACTTTGACGATGCTGACGGTGTGTTGTAGCATTTTATAATAAAAGAATAAAATGGTTGTAGGTTATTCTAAATGTTCGAATAATATTGTTGAATAAGGTAAGTTAGTGTTATTTTATACTGTGATTTAAATCTAGATTTAGACCATAAAGATTAAAATGCAATATTTTTATTGCTAATTAGAAGCTCGATTAGAAGATACAGGGTGATTCTCAAAATATGTCGATTTTATGACATAGATTCTGTAAAAATTGTGAAATTTGACAGTTTCGCTATTTAGGAACCGATTTGAGTGAAATTTTATAAGTGGACTAGGAAAAATAAATGTTAGAAATGTCAAATTTGACAGTTTCGCTATTTATGAACCGAATTAGATTAGGGAAGATAAAAGACAAATATTCTATGACGTACTTAGTACCTATCTGTCAAATTTTACAGTTTCGTTATATATTAACCGATTTGAATAAACTTTCAAAAATATACAGAGTGATTCTCAAAATATGTCGATTTTGGAAAAATATTTTTAACATAGTATCTGTCAAAAATGTTCAATTTGACAGTTTTGCTATTTATGAACTGATTTAAATGAAATTATATAATTAGATTAGGGAAAATAAAAGAAAAATAAGTTTTGACATATGTAGTACCTGTCAAAAATGTTAAATTTGACTGTTTCGTTATTTATGAACCGATTTGAATGAAAATTATATAATTGGACTAGGAAAAATTAAAAAAAGAATAATTTTATGAAATTATTTAATTGTACTAGCAAAAATTTTAAAAAATAATTTTTAAACATAGTATCTGTTTAAAATGTCAAATTTGACAGTTTCGCTATTTATGAACCGAATTAGATTATAGGGAAAATAAAAGGAAAATATTTTTTTATAATTAGATTAGGGAAAATAAAAGAAAAATAAGTTTTCAGATATGTAGTACCTGTCAAAAATGTTAAATTTGACTGTTTCGTTATTTATGAACCAATTTGAATTCAATTATTTAATTGGACTAGGAAAAATAAAAAAAAATCATTTTATGAAATTATTTAGTTGTAACTGGGAAAAATTTTAAAAAAATGTATCATAGTATCTGTTAAAAATTTCAAATTTGACAGTTTCGCTATTTATGAAACGAATTAGATTAGGGAAAATAAAAGGAAAATATTTTTTGATGTAGTACCTATCTGTCAAATTTGACAGTTTCGTTATTTATGAACCGATTTGAATGAAAGTTTAGAATTAGATTAGGGAAAATAAAACAAAAATAATTACTGACATAGTCTGTCAAAAATGTCAAATTTTACAGTTACGATATTTATCAATGTTTTAAAATTCTTGTTTACTAAGTTTAAACCTTTTAACATAGTATCTGTTAAAAATGTCAAATTTGACAGTTTCGCTATTTATGAACCGAATTAGTTTAGGGAAAATAAAAGGAAAATATTTTTTGACGTAGTACCTACCTATCTGTCAAAAATGTCAAATTTTACAATTTCGTTATTTATTAACCGATTTGAATAAACTTTCAGATTAGATCAGGGGAAATGAAAGACAAATATTTTTTGACAATGTATGTATGTAAGTCACAAATGTCAAATTTGACAATTTCGTTATTTATGAACCGATTTGAATGAAAGTTTGGAATTAGATTAGGGAAAATAAAAGAAAAATGTTTTTTGTGATAGTATCTGTCAAAAATGTCAAATTTTACAATTTTGCTATTTATGAACCGATTTGAATGAAATCTTAGAATTAGATTAGGGAAAATAAAAAAAAAAATTACTGACATAGTCTGTCAAAAATGTCAAATTTTTCAGTTACGCTATTTATCAATGTTTTAAAATTCTTGTTTACTAGGTTTAAACCTTTTAACATAGTATCTGTTAAAAATGTCAAATTTTACAGTTTCGCTATTTATGAACCGAATTAGTTTAGGGAAAATAAAAGGAAAATATTTTTTGACGTAGTACCTACCTATCTGTCAAACATGACAAATTTGACAATTTCGTTATTTATTAACCGATTTGAATAAACTTTCAGATTAGATTAGGGGAAATGAAAGACAAATATTTTTTGACAAAGTATGTATGTATGTCACAAATGTCAAATTTGACAGTTCCGTTATTTATGATCCGATTTGAATGAAAGTTTAGAATTAGATTAGGGAAAATAAAAGAAAAATGTTTTTTTGTGATAGTATTTGTCAAAAATGTCAAATTTTACAGTTTTGCTATTTATGAACCGATTTGAATGAAATCTTAGAATTAGATTAGGGAAAATAAAAAAAAAATAATTACTGACATAGTCTGTCAAAAATGTCAAATTTTACAGTTACGCTATTTATCAATGTTTTAAAATTCTTGTTTACTAGGTTTAAACCTTTTAACATAGTATCTGTTGAAAATGTCAAATTTGACAGTTTCGCTATTTATGAACCGAATTAGATTAGGGAACATAAAAGAAAAATATTTTTTGACGTAGTACCTACCTATCTGTCAAAAATTACAAATTTGACAATTTCGTTATTTATTAACCGATTTGAATAAACTTT
>MU188488.1:0-29188 GCA_016904865.1 Pissodes strobi | reverse complement strand
ATATTTTTTGACAAAGTATGTATGTATGTCACAAATGTCAAATTTGATAGTTTCGTTATTTATGATCCGATTTGAATGAAAATTTAGAATTACATTAGGGAATATAAAAGAAAAAAAAATTGTGAATGAACCGATTTGAATGAAATCTTAGAATTAGATTAGGGAAAATAAAAGAAAAATAATTACTGACATCCCAACTAGCAAATATAGTTCCCAGTCCTTTAGAAAATGTCACTGCCCCTAAAGTATAGTTCCTAGACCCACCCTGCCACTTAAAATGTTACTCTATAAGGAATAGTCACTTTGAAGTATATTTCGAGAGTGACCGGTTAGTGCCTACCTACCATAAAAGTGGAAAATAAACACCCCGATTGCAAGTGGCAAACATGTAATTTAAAGAAGTGGCTGGAACTACCCGAATCTTCGAATATGACACCATAAAAGACCAAAAACTTTATAGTAACTTTTTAAAGTAGCGGTCACTAACAAGTTCTGCCATAATGCCTCCATAAAGTTTTTGTTACTTTATAGTAACAATATAAGTTACAGGGTAGACGCGGCCACGATACCTAGTTACTTTTAATTTATAGTAGCATTGAAAGTAGCAAAATAGTTACTGCCACCTTCCTAGGTCACCATAAAGTTATTGTTTCTATAAAGTCGCCTCTGGGTGGTTACAATTGTCACTTTATCAATCCGAAGATTTTAAAGTTCCAAACGGGTAGGGTTGGCCTAATATATTATCGTTCCCGGTAATTTTTGGAAGCATATGGAACTATAAAGTATTTTTCGGGTTAAACGGCCATATTTTTTTCATGACTTTTCAGACGAACAGCCAAATGGCTCAAACATTTTGCGTTTTCAAGCTAAATATACCAAGATTAAAGCTTTTTCCTTAGTTATTTTGTTATTTTTGACGGTGGACTAATATTTTAAAGTTTCACGCCAGTTTTAAGCAAATTATTTTTTTTTATTTTATTACTACATGGATTTCTATTGCAAATAATATAATAATTTGAAATGTTTTGAGAGGCGCTCGAAAATTTTGTCATATAAACCCACTATTTTATTCAGTAAAGTCGACTGCGTTTTGGAATTTACCAACAAAAGGCGTTAAAATCGCATGGTAAATAACAAAAAAATAATAATGGCTTCCATAATTATTTTCCATCATGACATTTATTTTTATGGACTGTGAAATTGCATGAGGTCGCTGCGAATTAAGTTTAACAGTTTAACGAAAGTTCCACATGTCGGTGGAAAACACTTGGCTGCCACGAACCCGCGACTAGGCAGCTTCGTAACAGATAAGTCGCATTCACCAGTAGGCTACTTTATAGTAACATATCATAGTAACTCTTTTAGTGGCAAAAACTACCCAAGACACTACCCGGCTACTCAAAATCTTTCCCCATTTTGGTCGCAGTTACTTAGCAGCTACGAATATACGACGTAGCCGCCGATGGTCACCGCCCACTTTGTAGTGGCTTTGATAGTAGCAGTTACGTATCTGCCACCATAAATGCTAGTTGGGATAGTCTGTCAAAAATGTCAAATTTTACAGTTACGCTATCTATCAATGTTTTAAAATTCTTGTTTACTAGGTTTAAACATTTTAACATAGTATCTGTTAAAAATGTCAAATTTGACAGTTTCGCTATTTATGAACCGAATTAGATTAGGGAAAATAAAAGGAAAATATTTTTTGACGTAGTACCTACCTATCTGTCAAAAATTACAAATTTGACAATTTCGTTATTTATTAACCGATTTGAAAAAAGTTTCAAATTAGATTAGGGGAAATGAAAGACAAATATTGTTTTGACAAAGTATGTATGTATATCACAAATGTCAAATTTGATAGTTTCGTTATTTATGATCCGTTTTGAATGAAAGTTTTGAATTAGATTAGGGAATATAAAAGAAAAAAAAATTGTGATAGTATCTGTCAAAAATGTCAAATTTGGCAGTTTTGCTATTTATGAACCGATTTGAATGAAATCTTAGCACTAGATTAGGGAAAATAAAAGACAAATAATTATTGACATAGTCTGCCAAAAATGTCAAATTTTACAGTTTTGCTATTTATGAACCGATTTGAATGAAATCTTAGAATCAGATTAGGGAAAATAAAAGAAAAATAATTACTGACATAGTCTGTAAAAAATGTCAAATTTTACAGTTACGCTGTTTATCAATGTTTTAAAATTCTTGTTTACTAGGTTTAAACCTTTTAACATAGTATCTGTTGAAAATGTCAAATTTGACAGTTTCGCTATTTATGAACCGAATTAGATTAGGGAACATAAAAGAAAAATATTTTTTGACGTAGTACCTACCTATCTGTCAAAAATTACAAATTTGACAATTTCGTTATTTATTAACCGATTTGAATAAACTTTCAGATTAGATTAGGGGAAATGAAACACAAATATTTTTTTGACAAAGTATGTATGTATGTCACAAATGTCAAATTTGGCAGTTTCGTTATCTATGAACCGCATTGAAGAAAGTTTAGAATTGGATTAGGGGAAATAAATGAAAAATATTTTTTGTGACAGTATCTGTCAAAAATGTCAAATTTGACAGTTTTGCTATTTATGAACCGATTTGAATGAAATCTTAGAATTAAATTAGGGAAAATAAAAGAAAAATAATTACTGACATAGTCTGTCAAAAATGTCAAATTTTACAGTTTCGCTATTTATCAATGTTTTAAAATTCTTGTTTACTAGGATTAAACTTTTTAACATAGTATCTGTTAAAAATGTCAAAGTTGACAGCTTCGCTATTTATGAACTGGATGCCGCTATAAATCAACAGATTTTGTCGACATGCACTCAGTAGCGTAGTTATATACGAGCTTTTGGCTTTAGTAATCAATCGCTTATTTATTTGCTGTTTTAATTTAAACTGACTTTAAAAATATTATACACTTTTTTTATGTAACATTATCATTGGGTGTCACTTCGGGTGACATGATCTCAACCCCCCCGGTAAACATAAATTAATAGTAATTAATTTGTTATATTGTGACAGATGTAAATCATAAGTTTTTTAAATTTAAAAATCGTGTCAGGCATTTTCAATACATAGGATGCTTGAGTAAGGTGTGAGATCCGTGAATTTTTTTCCTGATTTTGGGTATGCCTTGGGTTAGTTTTGGTTAGTTCTTGTTCGTTGAGCCCCCGTAGTGAGCGAAGCGAGCGGAAGTGTACAGATATTTGAGGACGAAACGTAACGGGGGTATTATATGGAACATTTATATTACAGTCGGTACCATTCCGTAATCCCTCTTTTGCGCCCAATTGTCCTATTGCCAATCGGGGCAATAATCCCTAGCAAAAGGTAAAAGTGACCACGGCGCGCAAATGACCCATTTTCCGTATGTATTATTTGATACGCAATTTTGTTTTTCAAAATGTGTCATCCATTGTAAACACAATGCCAAATAAGATTAAAATCAAAAAATTAAAATTCATTTTCATGAAGTTGTAATATGATAGATCATCACAGTTTAACAGAGTCTTTATTTAAAAAAAATTGTCAATAAGTCATGGATGTACAAAGAAACTTATTTCACAGGGTGATTCTTGAGTGGTGGTGGATATTATGGAAATAAGAAAAAAAGGTTGTTTGTAGATATGTTCTATATTGTTGTGGATGACTCATATTTATCAGACAAATTGTTACCTACTACCACAAATATAGACTTTTTAAATAACGCGGTGTATCCAGGGTGTAAATTGCACAAGTGCTAATTTCGTGACCCTAACGAAATTGAAAAACTTAAAAGGACTGGAGAATGCTCGACGTTTCGAGAAACAAGTCTACTCTTGTTGTCAAAAACAATGAAAATGGTTCGTTGGATTTTCCAGTTCTTTTCGGTTTTTCAGCTTCGTTAGGGTCACTAAATTAGCACTTATGCAATTTACACCCTGGTGCCAGATCCGGAGTGAACTTTATTCAAAAAGTCTAGATTTGAGGTGGAGAAAAAATGTAGCAATTTGTCTGACAAAGAAAAGAGAGATCATTTCTGACAAGTTGTTTTAGCCCAGAGGACCGTATTTCTTCATCAAACCACAAATTAAAATATAAAATGTAATATTTCATGCAGGATTGTTCGAATTTTATCTCCGACTTTTATCACCTGGCTTGTCGGCGGAGTTATACCTTAAGATAACCCATGTAATGTATTCCTTAAGGTTCTTATGTCTTTCAACACCCCCTTTTAGATGCAGCATAGATTGTTTATATTTAGGTATTATATAAGCAGTGAAGTTTTGTCATAGAAGTCATACGAGATATTGTAGTCTAGTTTATTTCTATTTAAATAAAAAATTTCTAAAAACAAAGTCCCTCGAATATCTCATTTAATTGCGGTCAGCGGTAATCGATATACAAGGAGCGCTTAAAACTATATCTTACCCAGGCTATCACTATAATCGGGGTAATGATTATGTTATAGACGTATTAAATAAAGACAAAAGAGAACTAATTCAAAAATAAAAATAAATACACAAGTCTAACGAAGTGCATATCGAATCAATCCGTGTATGTTAAATGATCCTACTTTATCAACTTAAAATGTATGTAAGTAAATAACATTCAGGTAAAAAAGGAGCGTATTTCTTTTATAAGCTACCAACGCGAAGTGTGTTCCGTATTATGAAATATCATGGGCATAATAATTTAACTTTTTTTCAAAAAAATTACTAATAATTATAATGTTTTTTCTACTCCTATACTTTAATTGATTTATTAGACATTTATTCCCAGCATCGTAATGAGGCTCATTACGATAGTGACATTTCTTTATTAAACTGAGTTATAACCAATCAAAATTCAACATCACAATGATATTCGATCAATATCAAAGACGGCCATGATAACGATAGATTTAAATTTTACTAATTTTGACAGTTCATAGACAATTTTCTTAGAAAATTTTAAAAATTAAAGATTATTTTTCATTATTATAACTGGTCGTAGAAAAAATAGTATATGCAACTCACCTTTAATTGCTATTAAGACCCTCGCATTCGTTAGGACACTCGCCTACAGCTCGTATCGTAACTCTCATGCTCGTGTCTATAATTAAATAAATGCTCATTGCATAATATACTATTATAATACTCCATGGGTTCCTTGACAGTACAGATTACACACAATTTAGAATAGAAACATTGCAAACTTTGAAAATGTATGTTTTAATAATAATAATAATAATAATAATAATAATAATAATAATAATAGTAATAATAATAGAGTAGTTGAACTTTGGTTCGGTTGCTTTGGGGCGTAACGTCCCCACGGGTCCGAGTTACTTGGCGGTAGGTAAAAATGCCGTATCATCATCATCATCTGTGGCTTCACAACCCTGGGTGGGTTTTTGCTGATTCAACCACACGTCTCCATCCTTCTCTATCAAGCATCCGGGGCCATCTTCGATTTTTATGGCTTTTAGGTCTTTTTTAATATTATCTCGCCATCTAAGGCGGGGCCAGCCTAATGGACGTTTTCCCCCTGGAACCTCCTCCCACACCAGTTTTACCATTCTATCATCTGGCATTCTTTTAACGTGTCCTGCCCACTGTAGTCTCCTGACCTTTATTTCGTTTCTTCCATGTTCCGAAATTCATTGTCCTTGTTCGTCGCGTGTTTCGTCGTAAGAGATCCGTCCGGGGCGTGTGTTTCGTTGTTGTAACTATGGTTTTTTTCCAAGAAGGGATAGTTAGCCCCTCGCTTAACTCTCCTCTTTTATCCGGGCTTGAGATTGGCAACATTACTACTGGGCTACTCAATTCACCCCAGCAGCACTGCCGTATCCCCTGCGTTAAAGAGGGAGACCTATAAAAATGGAGATCAACCGAAGACTCGGAGAAAGGTCGCTGCCTGGGAATCGCCAGGGCATGTCTGGAGCCGGAGCTGGACATGACAGCTTGCGGCACGTCGGCGTCGGTGGCAGGATGCTGAGGAGGCGGGCTCCAGCTGCACAATATGCTTCAGCTCTACAACCACAACAACGACACAGGTGTCACCTAAGAACCCAGATACCGCCCGTTGAGGGTGCTGCGCAGGAACTTCAGCCAGCGCTCACTTAGGCGATATTACCCAGACGACGCATGAAATGGACACCGTCCATGAATGAATCAATAATGTATATCTATTTTAGGGTAACACAGTTAGGACGAAAGACCATCGACTATCGACGAGGACTGCTTACTGAATTCCGCAGAGTGTATACAGAGCTGCAAGTAACAGAGCAAAGAGTGGCATATCAATATCGTGTTATCATCAGAAACAATCTCATCCCAGCTGCGACACTTAACAGCATCAAACAAGAAGTAAAACGCGAACTGCTAAACCTGCACAATAACAACGAAGATAACAAAGACCATGATAATGATAAGAATAAGAATCACGATAGTAGCAAGAATGGTGACCAGCGCGGAGACGCTGGACATGTGGGTGGACTAAAGTAGCAGAGCAACTGCGGAACGGGGGGGGGGGGGGGGGTACATGATTTAAATAGAAATAATGTGGACACCCAATGAGTATTCGAAACACTTCTCTAAGATAATTGTAGAGTACAATGGCACTAACCTATTAAGTAGAATATGCTCGCGGCACTCTAGGGTGCCGCGAGCATATTCCGAGGGTGACGCGAAATCCGGCAAAATTAAAAAAAAAAGTCAGTGACGGTGACGCACTGTCGAAACATGCTAAGAATTTGTCCTTTTGTGTTCTCAAGGGCAACCGACAAAGAGACTTAGTCCGATTGACGCGACAGCTACCTGCATTCGTTAAGGTGCAGCCGATGAATAACGTTGTGATTAAGTTCTAAGATTGATAGATTGGGCTGTAGTGCAGCAGAGTGATGAAGCAAGTAATTGTATTTATAGGAGTATATAATGTTGTATTCCTTATTGCTATTTTTGGTATGAAATATTCCTTGTAAATCTATTATGGCTTGGGAAATTCATTTATTTTTGGCAGTGTTGTGCTTTTTCATGCCGAATGGGTACAAATTTTATCCATGGACCAAAACGATAACCAAATGGTATAGGCATTTATGCACCAAATTTGAGGGGCACAGTACTTGTACATGTATAGCAAAGTAAATAGTCCAGCCGCAATAGTAAAAAATAGGTCTTTTTTGAGAATCTGACCCAGAGTCAAATTCACGCTTAATTTGAAGCAAATTTAAGCTTAATTTTGAAAAATGAAAACCTTTAGATATTTGAGGCGATTTTTTTTATTGCAGAATTATGGAAACTTGGCTAAAACCTAAAATTTTCAAATAGACATGTAGTGAAGTCACCGAAGCTTTTGAAACAACTGATCCAATGACAACCAGCGTGATCAGCACACCCTAGCGAGTCCAAGCCATCCAAGTTACTGTACCTCAGTTCGCGGAGAGGGGTCCCACTACCAAAATAAGCAAGCGAATTCACACGATTTCAGAATTTCTGGAGAACGAGCTTATAAATAGACTGAAAGCTTGTGGTTTTTTTAGTTTACAGCTTGATGAAGTACCGACGTTGCGGGACTTGCTGTTCTTCTTGTGTTTGTGAGGTATCCATTCGAGGTGAAAATAGAAGAACTTTTGATGAGAAGAGCTTGAAAAATGCTACAGGCAACGAAATTTTCAAAGCTATCGAAAAATATGTACAAACAAACTATTTAAAATGGCGCAAGTGTGTGGATATTTGCAGCTATAGAGCGGCTGCAATGGTTGGAAAAGTTAAAGGTGCCGTATCTAAGATGAAGCAAGTAGCCGAAAATGCCACCAATGTGTCATCCATCAACATTCTATGGCAACTAAAAGGATGTCGCAAGATTTAAAACTCGTATTGGATGGTCCTGTACAAATAATTAATCATGTGAAAAGCCGTCAGCTTCAAGCACGTCTTTTAAAGCTTACTGCTGACAATCTGGGTACGGCTCACTTCCATCTCTTGCTACACAGAGGTGCGGTGGCTATCGAGAGGAAAAATTTTAGTCAGGCTGTTGGAACTAAAAGATGCACTGGTGATTACATTTACACAGAAGTCTTTTATCCAAGAATTAACTGATGTCGATTGGCTGTTTAAATTGGGATTCCTCTCAGACGTCTTTGAAATAATGAATAAAACCATCGCATCTCTTCAAGGAAAAGGAGGTACCTGTGGTAGATAAAATTAATGCCCTGCTTAAAATAGCTACATTTTTAAAAGTATGTGTTGAAAGCAGAGACGTCTCCAATTTTCTTCGAATTTGTCAAAACAAACGAGATCAATCTTGAAACCAACTTCTTTGAAATTATTATTGCCCACTTGCAAAAGTCTGGAAGAAAGAATTGCTAATTATTTTCCAGGATTTCTGAAGGATGATGAACCCGTTTTCATGCCACCCAAAACATAAACCTACTAGAATGGCAGATGAAGCCAATAAGAGTTCTGGATGCAGGTGTGTTCAGAAAACAATGCTATTGGCAAGGCTGAAAAGACTTGTGCGTTTTACATCGACTGATCTCCGTGAGTCTTCATTCTCAACATATTCTTACATAAAAAACAAATACAGAAGCAAACTTAAAGCATCGAAAGATTTGAGGGTGAAGCTAACCAAGCTTCCCATAAACATAAAGGAAATAATGAAAAAAACATCCGTAGTTGTAGTTTTTAATTTTCCTTCGTTTTTATTGCTTTAGGGGTTGGTGTGCCGCGAAATATTTTTATCCCGACAAGTGTGCCGCAACCAAAAAAGTATGAGAACCCTTGAAGTAGACCACCATTACCTAGGGTGAACCTCTCAAAGAAACTAAGAATCGCCCTTTCTATTATGAACAACCGAATTCTGCCAAACTATATCACCCAGACGAACACGTTGGCCCACTTTCACATGTTAATCTCCCGCTCTGGAAGGGCCATTGCCCGAATCCTGGAAATCAAAGTACGAGCAAAGGAAACGGCTCAAACAGTGGACGAGTCACAAACACCTCATTGGGAAAGAATATTGAATGCTATGATTAATGACATACGAAGAGATATAGGAAAGCTAAAATAATACATCAGTGGAGTAAGGTCCCGTAGGCTGGAAGCTTGCGTTCGATCAATGACGACTTCATATCGAATTTATGCTCGTGATGATCCAGAAAACCAAACACGCCAGCAATGTTTTGACACTTTAAAACTAAAATTATGTCTATTTTCAGGGCGGTTAAAGAGGTACAAATCAAGTAATAAAAGAAAACGAGATAATGTCTTAATCCAACGATCAGAAAAAACATTCTACAGAGCAAATACGCGGGCTAGAGAATCGAACAACAAATTCCCCAGCAGTGACTATGTTGAACAATTTTGGAGAAAACAGTTAGGTACACCGACCCAGAACAACGTTGAAGCAGGCTGGATTGCAGAGGAGCGCCGGACCTCCCAGGAATACGACCAAATGCCTGACGAGCCGTTTGTGACAGCAGGAGTTACAAACGTCATCAGAGATACCCATAACTGGAAGGCACCCGGCCCAGATGGAATGCAGAACTACTGGCTCGCCAATCCTGAAAATATGCCACACTTTCTATTTCGAGGTGCCACGTATCTTCTATTAAAGAACCCGGAAAACACGGAGGATTCATCCAAGTACCGACCAATCACGTGTCTCCCAACAATGTACAAGGTGATAACAACCTGCTTAGGGCATCGGCTATACGTCCACTGTGAGCGAAGCAAGTTCAACAGAAAGGATGCGCTAAGGGTTCAATGAGAGCAAACTCATAATCGACTCTGTCATCTGTAACCAGGAATTTTCTAAGCGTAGGAATCTGTACATGGCTTACATCGATTATAAAAAGGCTTACGACTCTGTGCCTCATGAGTGGCTACTAAAGATTCTTCAAATATATAAGACTGATGCTAACATTGTTATCTTTTTAGGCATGCAATGACATCTTGGCAAACGAAAATATATCTTAATGAAGCCGGGATTACCACCGAAAACATATCAATAAAAAGAGATATATTTCAAGGAGACACCCTCAACCTGCTATGGTTCTGTATTGCGAACCCTCTATCCCACCAGCTGAATTCTACTTCCTATGGATCCAATATCAAAAACAACAATGAAGCAGGAGAGAAAGTCAATGATTTGCTCTATGTGGATGACTTAAAACTTATGGGAGCTACCAAAAACCAGCTGGAGCAAATGTTGAAGATTGTAGAACAATTCTCCATGGATATTGGAATGCAGTTTGGACTGAAAAAGTGCCTTACAGTGAACATAGTACGAGGTAAAGTATATCCAGGTCACTTTAAACTTAGGGATGGCCAGAACATCGAACAATGAAGGGAGGTGAATTTTACCACGGTATGAAACAAACAATGCGCATAGCCCTTGGCGCAATGAAGGCTGAATTAACAGAAGAATTTATTAGAAGGATAAAGCGTTTGGCAAAAAATCAACTTAACAGCAAAAGTCTTTGCAAGGCTATCAATACTTATGCTGTCTCAGTTCTTGGGTACTTGTTTGGATTGGTAGCATGGTCCGGCACTGACATTGAAGAAGAACCTTACCTACAAGAGCACACAAACATCATCCGAGGAGCGCAGTAGAGCGAACAACCTTGCCAAGACATCTAGGTGGCTCTCCCACCTAGATGTCTTGGCAAGGTCTAGCGGAACTACGTGAACAATTGGATCGGCAAATAAATCATTTGCGCAATTATTTTCCCGGCAAACCGAACGTAGATTACTCTACACCACTGCTTTTAAAAGAACACACCGCCATCATACCGACCTTGAGAAAATACGAGTGTGGAAAAAAACCCTTACATAAGAGGCATGTGAATGAGGCTACCCAGGATCACGTCGACAATACAGCTTCGAACTATTGGTTAGTTTCAGGACAAATATTCCCCAAAACCGAGGGCTTTCTGCTGGCTATTCAAGATCAAGTGAATTCCACCAGAAACTATCTCAAGTACATAATTGAAGATGCTTCGGTGGCGGATGATCTGAGACCATCCATATTACAGGAGGATGCCAAACGTTTGTAACAACAGAATATAAAGTCAGGCACGATGCAGTTGCGAAGATAATCCATCAGGAACTAGCAGACAAGCTGTTGCTGCTGCAGATGGAAAAAGGTAATTTGCGACCCACAATAGACCGGGCTTCATTCTCGTAGATAAGCGGGCCAAGAAAGCCACGCTGATCGACATCGCCATACCCAACAACAACAATTTGCAGATCAAGTACGCCGAAAAGATCGCCAAAATCGAGATTTACAATAGAAAATCCGGCAACAATGGGGAATGGAGAGAGTAAGAACGGTGCCAACCATTTTGCATCAACAGGACTCATTCCAAAGAATCTGTTAATTAATAAACATCAAGAAACTCGGATTGAGCGAACATCTCTTCAAATTGATGCAGAAATCAGTACTTATCACAACAGCCCGTACCTTCCGAAAATTTGTAGGAATTCCGTAGATGCCACTAAGGACCACATAACACGTAAAGAGTTCCCCAGAGCTTAATCCTTTTGATATCCGGGATGAAATGGGTCGATAATACTAAAATGGCGCATTGTTCAGAAACTTTTGGAATTGCTGATAATATACTTATTGGTCTGTAGTTATTGGCATTGTCTCTCGCACCCCCCTTATGAATGGGAGCAACGTCCGAAACCTTTCAGACCTCAGGAAAAGGGCCAGACTTTAGAGACTGCTTAAATATGAAATACAAAGGGTGGTAGAGAGTATGGGAGCAGAACCTTATTAAAACTCTCGGTTTAAGGGAATGTAATGCTTTTTCGACTTCAACGGCACTAACATTGATTACAGCAAGGCTCTCATGTGTACTTACTGCGTCGCCTGAACCGGTATTATAACTTGTGTATGATCCACAGAGGAAAAAAACTCTGCAAACAAGTTCACTATATCATTGCCCCGGTCAGCTGTATCAACTTCAAGATGCAAGATGCATAACCTGAGGCACAGGTACCAGCGCTGGATTTAAAACGAACAAAATTCCAAAAGTTTTAAGGATCACTATTTGCAGAATTCTCGGCTCCACTTGTAAAGAGTTCAAAGCAATGCTTGTACATCCGTTGACATCACCTCCGCAGGCGGCTGAAGTGGTCATAGTCCTCCTCACTATTAGACTGTTCATATGTTTTAAAAACCTTTACCGGGACAAATAGATCAATGCAAGAAAATAAAATTTAATTAAAATTTCGAATTGTGTCCGCTATTATCCTTTATAACAGACTGCCAATTAAATCTTAGGGAGTAATTATTAATTAAATAATAATCAGCAATTTTGAAGTCATAGTAAGGGCATTCATTTGATATGTCAAGAGGGGGATGAAAGGTGACAGGGTTTACCAACCCAGTATTTCTCACTAAAGCCTCAAGAGCAAAATTTGCAAAACAAAGATCTAGAGCATTATTCTTACAGTTAACTATACCGTTGTACTGAGTTAAACCCAGGGAAGCAAAAACATCACACAGTAAGATGTCCTTTTGATGCTTAATATTAGAGAGCGACAAACATAGTAAGTTGTCGGTCTGACACCACACTATGTCTGAAAGGTTGTAGTCGCCCCCCACGATGACACACGCGAACAGCTCGCAGGCAGCGGAAACTGACCGAAAGTGGGCCTCGTAGACTGACACGTCCATAAGCGGGGGAATGTAAACACAACCCATACAGTATGCCGCATCCCCAATCCACACAGACACTCATATTTCTTCGACAGCACTGTTCCTAAATCCTAAAAGAATGGATTTAAAAGACCTGTTTATTGCGACATAACTTTTAGTACTGTTTGTAGAGTTTCTGTCAGTTCTGTACAGAGTGGCTCGAATTCCAGTTTATGTATGGGGAACTCGAGAACCGTAAGAGATACAGTGTCGGTCAAATAAGAGCAAAATTGTGTCTACAATATGCCGTTTAGAAAGTTTTAAAAATCCGAGTATTTCCGGAGATATTCGGAAAAAACTGAAATATTGAAAAATCGTTTTATTTTTTTCCAGAGCTTATTTAAAAAATGGATTTCAAGTTGAATTGCACTTTTGCATTGCCACTTTTTCTGCTCTATCCAATGGTTGCATCCAGTTTGGAATCCGACGTTTCGTCTTCAAGGGATCATCATTAACTTTCTTTTTTTAAATTGAACTTTTTTTTTTTCGTTTTTCAGATTATGTTAGCGTTATAAATGTGAATATGTGCTTTTATTTTTTTAATGTTTTTTTAATTTTAGTTTTTTTTTAATTATTTATTTTTCTATGGGGTAAAAATAGGTCAACCTTTAAATTTTTTATTTTTTATTGTTATTGAAAATAAAGGTTTTAATTTTCCACTTAAGACGACAAACAAAATAAAATAGTTTTATAGAATATAAAGATTTCAAAAGTAACAAACTATTTAAAATTACTACCCAGCAAAATAAATAATTTAAAAAAATAAATAAGTATTAAAAAAAATAATTGAAGAGAAAATTAAAACACATTCATATTAGTAACGCCAATATCGTCTGAAAAACGATAAAAAAAATAAATTTCGTATTTGAAAAAGGAAGTTGAATTCCAAACTCGATACCACCATTGGACAGAGCGAGGAAAGTGGTGTTAAAAACCATTTTGAACACGCTTTCAAATCTAACGATTTAATTTTGAAAGAAATTAAAATCCATGGCGATACCACTAACACCATCTCTTGTTACAACGTTTACCCCTGCGTCGCTAAAGGCCACACGACCTCTAAACTCATCTGACCAATCACAGCGCTTTCTACAGAAAGGCCGCGATATTCCTAGCGCCATCTGTTGTAACAACGTTTACTCATTTGAGACCGGCCCGTATCCTACACAGAGCCGACCAATCACAGCGCGAGCCTACAGGATAGCCACTTCACCCAACCTAAAAATTCCTAGCATTATAGCTAGGAAGTTTTAGGATGGTCCCGAAAAGTCCGATCTTTAATAATCGAATTTCATGAGACCTAGTCAGCAGATTTCAACCGGATTCGTATTAAAATTCATAATATTAATTTAGAGAATCGGTCATGCTAAGTTTTCACACAATATTTCTATATTTACATTATTGCCCTTTCTATTTCCGGAAGATGTATCTTATTCCGCCAGAAGGGGCGGTGACAACTCCTTCAAGTTGATCTAGTTATCACGTTCTAGTAAGAAGTAGCATCTCGACTCTCACCCAAGTAAGTCGCGCCAAGGGCGCTCCTCTTTCTCGCCGGCATGGCGGCAGTTTCACGTTTTGAGGCCTCATAATCCCTCTAGTTCCCGACGCAAGTGAATTGTGGTATCCACTATCCAGCCATGCTCGTCGTCATCTCAAGCCTACAGAAAATGTATTTATCGGTACCCTGTCTACCATTATCCTCAATTTCAGTAAGACAAGACGCTGTAGCATCGCTGTACTAGCGCCCCATGGCAATCGCTCATGGGAGTTCTCACATTAGAGTCTTGTCTCTAACCACAAGTAATCGAGACTTGTCTCGAAACCGAAGTAAGTAAACTCACATATTTGCAATCACTCTCTCTCTCTCAAGTAAGACGATGTACCATCGCTGTACTAGCGCCCCATGGTAATCGCCCATGGGAGTTCTCACAATAGAGTCTTGTCTCTAACCAATATTAATCGAGTCTTGTCTCAAATCTCAAGTAAGTAAACACACACGTTTACATTCACATTCACTCAAACGCAGTACCATCGCTGTGCTAGCGTTCCCATTTGGTCTTGTCCATGGGTGTTCACATTCTCCATGCTTTATCAAAGTATAACACTGATTTGTTATACTCTGGCCTTATTCTAATATAAGGATTACTCTGCACTAGTCTGCAAATATTATCTGGCCTTATTCTAATATAAGGATTACCTTGCACTTGTCTGCAATCATTCTCTCATGCTTTATTGCAATATTAGGATATCACCAATGCTATTTTCTACGCGGATTTCAGCTTACCTATGCTACCTGCATAGCATGTTTTACAATCATTTTGCGTGTATAAAAACCGCATTCCACAAGGCGTCCATGTCATGCCATATGCATATATAACTGCATACCATCTCAAACTATTACATTCAAGTCATTCTCATTTGCAAGAAATTGAAGTTCATTGTAGGTATATAGAAGCTACAAGAGAGACATAGTAAGTGTTTAAAGTGACTTTTCCTGTGCTGGAAGATAAATTGCTGAACGAATTGAACGCTTCTCGTCAACTGTGAACATAGTGTACATAGTAGCTTATAGGTGGACTTTAAGGTAATATTTATCCTGTTATTATTGTTTGTATATTAGTGTATTTCATATCAAAGTTATCTAAGCTAACCGAGCTCACATTGGGCTGTTCCGCGGGAACTTTAAACAGACATTTAACTGTACTTAGCTGCAAGATAGCGTTTATAATCATATACTTGTTTAGTATTACAACTGTTTATGCAATGCTTTAGTTTTTAAGAGTATTATTCTTGTCATAATCTTCAAGGTCGATATATAGCATCGACATATATTATCCATATCGTAGCACTGACTACATACAATTCATTTAATGTTTATATTTTGTTTATTTATGAGCGTCCAGTTATTTTCAGGTAAAATAACTTATTAAAATATTCATATAATGCTAAAGCTTCTTGTTTTATTTAAAAAATGACTTTAGAACTAGCCCTTATGGTTAATTAGAGTGCCTACGAGCACATCTCTGTTTGTTTAGAAAATCGACCAAGATCGAATCTGAAACAAGTGGCAATGCAAAAGTGCAATCCAATTTGAAATCCCTTTTTAAATAAGCTCAGGAAAAAAATAAAACTGTTTTTCAATATTTAGTTTTTTTTTTCGGATGTCTTCGGATATACTCGGAATTTTAAAACTTTCTAAACGGCACATTGTTAGGCACCTAAATGCGCAATTTTGTCTTAATTTGACCGATACTGAATCTCTTAAAGTTTTCCAGTTCTTCACACATAGACTCGAACTCGAGCCACCCTGTATATGACGTAACGAGAGTCCAGAAATTCAGCATCATTAATTGTGGGATCAAGCCAAGTCTCAGTTAAGGATATTATGGAATATAATTCCATTTGAACAGAGCAGAATAAGTCTTACAGCTTGGTTTGTAGACCTCTTACGTTTTGGTAAAAGATAGTAAAAGGTACTATTAATTGAGGTGCGTTGCTTGTCTTGGCTGAAAATTCTGAGACGCAAACACATTACATGGAAGGCGGGGGCGAATCTCTTTAATAGCAGTGCCTTCGGGCCAAAAGCCAGGTTCCAACAATCCTTTCAGGATCATACTCTTCAACACCAATCTTGAAGGAGGCCACATCCCCATTTTTATTGAGACATATATTACTTCACATCACTTAGTTTGCACATAATAGAAAACTTGCTCTGCGGTGGTACATCTACCCAGGTACGACTATTGTCTTCTCTCCCTGGCGGTTAGGTTGGTATTGGTAGATCAGTGCCAATAACCAGTTGTTTATCACTATGTTTTGGGTAAACCACATAAGAATTACTTGAATTTATCCCTTGGACACGATGATTGCCCGAGTGACTGGCAAGCTGCTTGTTATTACTGTTCAATGATGCTGATTGCTGTTGACCAGGATTAACATCATTATCGTTAGACCCCCTTTGCTTTGCCACAATGTCAGAACATGCAAGGAGTAAATTTGATGGAGTTCCTGTGACCAGGGTTTTCAGAGCTTTTATTTCATCCTCCAACTTAACATTCCTGCTCATGAGGCCCTTATTCATAAGTTCCAGCTCGTTAATTCTTTTATCGTGATTTAGAATATTAGTAGTTGGGTTGTTTGCAGCCGTATTAGAGTTCTTGAGGTATTTTCTGAGGTCAGAGGTAGATTTAGTAACTGCATTAATATCATTTCTTAGTGTTTTTGTAGTTGATCACTAGTCTTAACAATTTCAGTTTTGATCAACGAAAGTTTAGTAAACAAACCGTTATTGAGCTTTGCAATCTCTTTATGCAGCAGTGAAGTAAATGATTCCGTAATTCTGCTACTATTGTTATCAAGATCAAAACTACGCGGCTGAGCACTGCTGACTGTCGCAGGATAATTCTTATATTCAGTAATGGGTATAGCGCATGCGTCGCAGGCAAAGGTCATGATTCTAGATTTCATATGTAAAGCTCGAATTGTCCTATACAGATGACGAAGAATTCTTTGTAAATATTGGAAGTTCCTGGAGATGCAAAGAAAAATAATTTTGTGTTGGTGGAATTTATAGACAAAACAAAATTTATCACGTTAAGCAAATTTTAGATGAATATGAATTGAGCAAAGAATACGAAATTTCATTTTACAGGAAAAGCCAAAAATTCGCAGATAGGTTTAATTTACCGATCGTACCATATTTCGTGGGTACTGTTAAAAATATATTACCACAACCTCTTCAGTCACAACACAAAACAAAAACAAATCTCTTCTGTTTTTGTTATATCGTTTGGTAACATAAGAGTGAACTATTTGATCACATATATTTTCTGCTTCAATGAAGATTGCTGTGTGTTTTTTATGTTAGTTTGGGTGTTTCTAAAACAAAATATTTAGGTTTTTCATGTGTTTTGAGACGGACCAAACCGGGGTCAATAGTTTAGAGATTATTTGATATATTTAATTAATTATATTATATGATAATTTATATATTATTACGGCAAGGTAAAAAATAAAGGAATAAATATTTATAGGTAATATGGTAAAGCAAAATACATTGGCTCAATTCAGAACATATTTAAATCGGCTGTGTTAAAAACTGCTAAAATCATGCAAGAAGGCACTGTGTTCATAAAAAGGGCCAAAGTTAGGTAGAAACACTTAACAGTCCACACCCACGGCGATGTTGCTTGACAATAAGGGCGAGAGTCGCAGGGCCAAATCGAATGAGGGGGACTTGGCCTATAAATACGCGACAGAATTTGATATAGACTCACTAATTTTTTTTTAAAGGTAAAGGGCGTTACGCTGCCAGTTTGTTCATAGGTCATGTAATAATATTTAGCCTATTTCAGTATTTCTAGCAACTATACTTTCGAACACGCGCAGATTTGTTTATTTTAACGCTCTCATAAATGTGCCTGCGACCCAGTTTAAAAGGCCAGAAAGGCATTGGGATTCGAAAATTAAAGTGATCTTTTGTGGTTTGGTTATTTTTTGATAAGTTAGTTAAGACGAAACCGTTGTACTGAGTGAAGTAAATTCAGTTAGCTGTATTAAAAACGTGTTTTATTATCATTTTATTGTTTTATTCTTACAGTCACCTATTTTATTTGGGAAATAATCGCATTTTAGAGAAAGTAAAATAATTTTAAAGTAAATTAAATTCATAGGTCACTTAGTTCATTTGAAAAATAATCGCATTTTAGAGAAGTCAAAATAATTTTAAAGTAAAAATGGTTATTGCGGCTGAATTAAATGGTTTCCTGGGGTGACATTACAGTAATGTTGACGCCGGGTATATTCCTACGGTGCCCGACTGTATGTTATCCCAAGGAAGGTATAATAAAGACCGAATTGTTGGATATGTTTATTGTACCTCAATCGTCTTGACGCCGGTAAAACGGTGCCGGTGGATTGGGTTACAGTGAAAGGTAGTTCAATAATTTTGTATTATCCGAAATACTTTTAGCGTAGGTAATGTTGTATGAGTTTCGACGCCGAAGTCTGCGCTACGGTTCACTGACAGCTATATTAAAGCTGACGGGCATCCCGGCCAGGCCTAACGGTGCCAACCTGTGCAGGGTTTTGAACGATACGGCACGTTTCGCAAGTCACTAATTTTCTTTTAAAGGGAACACTACTTCAAGCAGCAGACATCGAATTATCAATAATTAAGATTATCAAAATGACGACCAGGGCCAAATTGCAAAGAATTGGGGGAGAAAGAACCAAGAATCAAAAATTTACGGGTGAGAATCAAACTAAGGGTATTAATAATATGGTCACTCTAAATTCGACCCGTCATAATCCTTTGTTCAAAGAAAAACAAGTACCATCAAAATAAACGACGAGCCCATCAGACATAATATAACATTACAGCCATCTGTAAAATTTCACTTCCGCACTACATTTACATGATACAAAGAATACAAGATATGATCGATCGCTGTCTAAAACTCGTCCGTCGTGCGCATGACGTAATTGGTGACTGATTTTAAATTCAAGCGTATGGCGGCATTATATTTACTACATTATTAAACCTTATTTTAACAATATTTATCTTGGTACCCGATCCAAAAGTTTAAAGATAGTTTCATAAGGATGTTACATATGTAAATTTTAACGTCATTATTAATTTTAAGCCCATATATATTTTTAAATATTTAATTAAAAATCGGACATTTAAGGACAGCATATGAAGCGCGAAAGAGCTTTTTCTCACAAGAATTCTATTTTCGTTTTATCGGTTCGGGTGTTTCATACTGGATACTTTATAAATACATTTATAACCGTTTTATTAAACTGAACTATATGATATTTAAATTAACGAATAACAAATGTATAATCCTACACCATATTTACTTTGAGCTCAATAAATACAATAATTTATTCTGTTCAACTAAAAATTTTACATTTTCATATATTATGTAATTAATTAGCATTATTGTTTGTTAATAAATATCAAAATAGAGAATAACACTGTAATATGACATAAAACGTAGTATAAGTAAACTTATATCACCAGAAAGAAAGCAAATAAAACCTATTTATTTATTTATTTTTAAATAGTTTATTTAAGAATCATAATTTACAATTTACACTCATATTGATACAATTTGATCATGTCTATATTAATAAATATTACTGTTTCTGGTAATTACGTCTATGGTTTGTACACAGCCAGAGCAAAATGCATTCTTTACCACGTAATATTTGACGAGCTTATTTAAGAATCATAATTTACAATTTACAGTTATATATTCATACAATTTGATCATGTCTATATTAATAAATATTGCTGTCTATGGTAATTATTATCAATACTTGAAGACTGATAAGTTCATAGTCATATAGTCAATACATGTAATATTGGTATCGGAGGCCACACCTTAGTTCTAAAAAGAATTAATGTAAAACGAAGTAATTATCGATGAAAAGTGTAATTTTAGTGTTTAAAATCTGGCTAGTAACACTTCTCTTTTGAATTTTTCCCGAACTTCACAACAGTACACACCGAAAGTCTCTCTCGAAACAGTCTTCTTCGAAATGCCTCGAACACACCCTAGCATTATCCACAGTAAAATTGTCCAATATCTTACAAGGGTGTATCCATGCATTTCTTAAAACATCCTCGGGGAGAAACTGGAAAAACCTTATGTCCTTCGCTTTAGTGCAGCCCTTCGCTTGATTATTTAGTTTGTACACAGCCACAGCACAATGCATTATTTAATTACCAAATAATATTTGACGAGCTTATTTAAGAATCATAATTTGCAATTTCCAGTTATATATTTATACAATTTGATCATGTCTATATTAATAAATATTACTGTCTATGGTAATTATTGTTAATACTTGAAGACTGGTAAGTTCATAGTCAATACATATAGTATTGGTATCGGAGACAATACCTTAGTTCTAAAGACAATCAATGTAAAACGAAGTAATTATCTATGAAAACTGTAGTTTTAGTGTTTCAAATCTGGCTAGTAACACTTCTTATTTAAATTTTTCCCGAACTTCCCAACAGTTCAAACCGAAAGTCTCTTTTGAAGCAATCTTCTTCGAAAGGCCTCGAACACACCCTAGCCAAAGAGCACATTTAAAGTGTCCAATCTCTTACAAGCGTTTATCCATGCTTTTCTTAAAACATCCTCGGAGGGAAACTGGTAAAACCTAATGTATTTCGCTTTTGTGCAGCCCTTCGCTTGATTATTCAGTCTGTAAACAGCCACAGAACAACGCATTTTTTACGACGTAATATTTGACGAGCTATTAGGAACTAAACCTTGATAATAACAAAATCCGATTAAATCAAACTTAAATATTAATTAAAAACTACTTCAAACACTCTGAAAACCGTCATTTGTAATTACAACAACTCTAAATAACATTAAAATAGCATAGGTTAAGTGGGCTGCCACCAAAATAAGTCACCGATGACGTAGTCGACAATCGGCGAGGCCCCGCCCACATGCGCAATATCATATCTTCTTTTTTCTTTGTATCATGCTACATTTATGGGTCAGAACAGCCACATGTTTCTATTTTTAAATGTATTCTAAATTTGGGTCAATTGGTCAAGTAATAGTACTATACAGAGATTATTATTACTCGTAATGTAATGCGTACAAAAGGGTCTGGTGACGGGGATGCGTGTTGAAGGATGATAGTTGTATGGTGTTGTATGAGGTATGTCGTTTGTGCGTAGATATACGCGGATAATAATATGATATCATTGGGGCGTTAATAAAAGTTGTGCTGTGGGTCAGAGTATGGTCAATGTTTATAACCCATGTCGTATGACAGGAGTTGTTTGCCTTGGTACTCAGTTACTGGACCGTTGTCTTCCATCTTCAAGGGGTTATAATTTCGAAGCATCATAACTTGATACCCATTTTATAACTGATGTATTATTTGTGGCAAGTGACAGGTACCACATTTAAGTACCCTAGACTAATATTTTATTATTAATTTTAGTAGTCAATAATAAAAGGTATAAGGTAAAATATAAGGTTAACAAGTATTACTATTGACGTGCTTTTGATCACAAGTAAAGCAGGGTTTTTAAGGAATTTTGGTATTTTAAAGGTTTGGTTGGCTTCACGTTAGTATGCACTTTGCTATGCTAAGTTCAATATAAATATATATAGGGATAAATGAACGAAATTGAGACTACATAGAATTTGTAAATATTTTATTTTTGAAATATCAATATAGTGAAAAACTCTAGTAGTATTAGAGTTATTACGAAGACTAAACATAATGATAAATACCGCCACTCTTTGTATTCCCTCTGTAGATTGTTGTCCTTATATATAAGTTGCAATATTGCGTTGCCTCAAAGAAGATTGTAATGAAATCAATACCAACAAATTTTAAATTTGATGCTCTGATAATTTGCGAACAGGTGAATGTGAGTGAACCGGATGTTATTCTGAGTAAATCACCCGCAGCTTTGGATAATAGTAATGATACCCATTTTTTAGACGGGGTTCGACCGGAGGTTGTATTAGTTTAGTCAGGGCCGCCGAGAGCCGAAACGGGCCCTAAAACTCTTGAGCTTTTTGGGCCCCTATACTGTCTATCATCAATACAAAAGGTGGAAGCCCGCCGGCACCGCAGATGCTGCCAGAGGCCCAATAATATTCACTTTGAGCCTCCAAAAAATGTAGGCATAAAGCCTTAAATTTCCAGCCGCATCTGAGATGTGGAGGATGGAAGAGTGTTGCAGGAAAATTTCATCAGTTTTTGGAATGTGTACAAAACTTCACAATAATAAGCGCCTATCTATAGCATTTTAACAAATTTTTTCTAGACCTTATTGGAATAATTTCAATGCAGGTTTTGTGACGTGTGACGCACTTGTCCTGCCTATCCCATTTCAAATTGGGAAAATTTATAAAAAACATTTTTTAAAGTTAAATTGTAAATAATTATTTATTGACGTCTATATATATAAAACAAAGTCGTGTTAGTTACACCACGGAACGGCTGAACCGATTTTTATCATCTTCGGTTTGTTGGATTTGTCTCTGCCCCGAATAGCAGAATAACTATTAAAATATCAGAAAAATTCTCGGATAAAAAATTATACACAAAATTAGTTATAAATTAAGCTTAGAACTCTGTCATCTTCCGCAATTGACAGCTCATGTCACGCACGATTATAGGTTTTTAGTAAATTATTTGATGTCCACTGCAAATCAGTGACATACTACACATTATAGAATAGAAATTCAACGGAAAATAGTGGAAAAGAAGCATATTCAAATCTAGAAAGATATTGAAATACATAGAAAATACTCGAATAGAAAAATATAAAAATTATAGAGAATAAATGACAACTGTCAAATCGATTGGTATCAATCGTTCCAGATTATTCGGTAGATCAGTCATCTGTACTTAGTGTTGCTTAAATATCGATAGTAAAGCAACAACATTGAGTGTCGCAATTCGGTGAAGTCCATCAAATACATCTGCAAATATGTTACGAAAGGTAGCGATATGGCGGTTTTTGCCATCCAAACCTCCAACACGGCACATATAACAACCAGCAATATTACTCGACCTGTCAGGCGAAAAAAATAAATTTGACCTTGCTAATGTCAGTTGGGTAGGAAAAGTCAGGGCTGGATTTGAAATATAAGTATGATTTTCCTTTAACAGAGCCGTAATATAAAATTTGAAATATCAATGGGTTATGAAATATATGTATACCTTGTTGTATGAGCAGGAAAACTAAAGAATCTGCTTGGAAGAATATCTTTGGTTTGTACAAGTTCTTATTGTTTAAACACCATGGCTTTTTGCATTACATAATTTCATAACCAACGCTCGTCTCTCAATGTCAATTATTTGACAAATACACGCCTATGGTTTCGATTTAACTCCAATAGCAATAAAATAAACCAATCGTAAAAACATGACACCGCTGACGGCAGTTTGACGGATTTCCTACCAAGGAATATCTTGCGCGCGGACTTGCGCAGATGCGAAAAAAGAAGATGTGATATTGTTGGTTGTTATATGTGCCGTGCCTCCAATACCAACGATGAAATTACGCGATATCAAGTTGGTCGATATGTGAATTGCTATGAGGCGATTTGGCGTATATTCTCATTCCCCATTCACGAACGTCATCTCACTATTGTACATTTGGCGGCGCATCTGGAGAATGGCCAACGAGTATATTTCGTTTAGTTTTTTTGAGATTTGCGCTTTACTCGGAGATGCCACGTTATTACACTTGGAACGCTTCATCGAAGAAATTTCAACGGTTCCAGGCCATCCGGATGTGCGTTCTACTGATACTCTTGGTTGTATTTACACAGTTCATCCGAAGAATGATGAATGCTTCTATTCGCTGTTGTTGCTGGTGAATCTTCGTGGGCCAACATCATTTCAATCATTACGAACTGTTAATGGTTTAGTGTGTCCAACATTTCGTGCTGCATGTCAATAGCTAAATTGGGACATGACAATCGCTGAAGCGATTATCTCTGCAACTTCAAGTGAGATACGCACATTATTTGCAATCATCATTTCGACATGCTTCCCATCGAATCTACGTGACCTGTGGAACAAATACAAGGATAACATGTCAGAAGGCATTTTACATCGAATTCGTGTCAGTTCAAGAAGTCCCGATCTTGAGGTGAATCAGGAGATGCATAACCAGGCTTTGCTCTTGATCGAAGACATGTGTTACCTCATGTGCGGCAGTTTGTTAGGTAGGTTAAGAATACCAATACTAGAAAGAATAACGCATTTATTGGAGAATTGGAACGTGAACATGAATATGATCGACATGAATTATTATACCAGTCAGTTCAAACGAATATACGCCTGTTGAACCCCCAACAGAAGGAAGTCTATAATACATTAATGAAGGCAATTGATGATGGAAGTGGTGGCTTATTTTTTTTGGATGCCTCCGGTGGCACTCGGAAGACATTCCTCATGTCATTGCGAAACAGTCCGTGATGGCCTAAGTTTTAGTAGAACATCTAAAATCATCATCTGGGACGAATGCACAATGGCGTACAATCGTGCATTGGAAGCACTTGACTGAACATTGAAAGTTCTGCGTAATGACTCGAGATGTCTTGGAGGCGCAATTATTTTATTGTCTGGCGATTTCCGCCAAACACTGCCAGTCATTCCAAGATCGACTACTGCAGATGAAATAAATGCTTGCCTCAAATCATCAAATCTGTGGCGCTATGTGAAGAAACTTCAGCTGGCGGCAAACATTCAGCATTGCTGAACGTTTTGTCTTGCATTCGCCATGACGATTAACAAATCAGAAGGCCAAGCCTTGAGTGTTTGTGGTCTGAATGTAGAAAATGCATGTTTTTCTCATAGTCAATTGTACGTGGCATGTTCACGTGGCGGCAAACCATCCGCTTTATTTGTTCTTGCGCCTGAGAATAAAACGAAAAAGATCGTATATCACAATGTGCTTCAGTGAAGAGAATCAATCCGAGTCAAACAATGCAGCAATATACATAGCTGCAATAAAGCAAATGTCTTGCTGGCATGCCATTGAAATACTTGATTTTTATACTTTTTGGATCTTTGTTTTCTTGAAATATATTATCCTAATAAACTAATAATAAATGCGCATGATAATAAAACGAAAAATGTCGTATATCACAATGTGCTTCGGTAAAGAGAATCAACCTGAGTCAACCCATGCAGCAATATACATAGCTGCAATAAAGCAAATGTCTTGCTGACACGCCATTGAAATACTTGATTTTTGAACTTTTATTAAACTTTCTTTAAATATAATATCCTAATAAACCACTGAACATAATAAATGTTTTGTATTGATTTTTTTACGTTAATAAAATAATAAATTAAGTATAGCCAAAATTTAACACGACGTTCATTGGCTTTTAGGCGGTACGAAGTTCGCCGGGTCAGCTAGTATCTACATAAAAATGAAAAGGTAATTAAAATGAAATTTATATATTTAAGCCCGCTAAACGGGTTTACACGTTAAAATTGACTTTTCTTGCCTTTTTAACTGCAAATTCTCTAATTAAATCGGTTACATGTAACTTAGGACAAATATCTTCTTTGACCTGTTTTGATTGGAAAATGCTAGCCAAGTTGTTAACAAACATAACACTAAGTCTGCGATGCCGAAGATATTAATATTAATTACTAAAACGGAGTTTTATCCACAATACCGAAACAGAATTATTGCACTCGACGCGCGTTTCGCTAACCATGTTAGCATCATCAGGAGATGATTAAAACTCCTCAGTTTTATCATCTCCTGATGATGCTAACATAGTTAGCGAACCGCGCGTCGAGTGCAATAATTGTGTTTCGGTATTGTGGATAAAACTCCGTTTTAGTGCATGTTGCCGAAGGTTCCAAACCCCAACATAATTAATATTAATGATATACCTAATCTAATATGGTTGCCTTCTGACACACATGCAATATCGAAAAATATTTAGAGTTTGAATACTGCATAAGTACATTATACCAAAGAATATTCTACTACGATAGAATATTCTTTGATTATACGTAACGATTACGATTTTATTTGGAAAATGTTCTAAGCGTTATTATCGAATAAAAATAAGCGTCGTCACATGTTAACGTTATCTGTTACTAAATAGACGAATCACGAAATGTAACGTCAGTGAATACTTTACCTATGATAAATTAAAGCAGCCATACAAGGACCGTAAAATTACAAAATGTCATGTTGCGTTTTCCAAATTTAGCTTTTGCGATGGCGCTCTTAATAATATCGATGTAGTTTTTTATTATTGAATAGAAGCACGGTCTCCGGGCCCCCAAAGCATACGGGCCCCGAGAATTTGTCCCGTCTACCCCCCTCTCGTCGGCCCTGGTTTAGTTTTATTGAATGTTCAGTCTGTTAGAAGCAAAGTTAATGAATTAGAGTTATTTATGGATTCTTTCGAGTTTCCGGATGTTGTAATCCTTACTGAGCATTGGTTGAAACATGATGAGCCTCTGGGGTTGGCTGATTATACTGTAGTTTCAAAGTTTTCTCGAAGCGAGTTTTGTCATAGAGGCACTTGTATATTGATGCATAAGGAATTTGTTTCTTGTTATTCTTTCCTACAAATAATAAATTTTGACTTCCTTCTTAAGGAAAGAGTCTAAGTAGCGTACTGCAAAAAAAAATAACTTGTATATTTTGGCAATTTACAGGTCTCCATCTGAAAATTGTGATCTTTTTTTGGAAAAATTGGATGCTTTAATGTCACATATTTCAGTCAGTCAGTGCTAATGTTATTGTTTCTGGGGATTTTAACATAGACTTTTTAAATCAGTCCAACAGTCACACCAGATCATTGTGCAATCTGTTGAGGTCTTTTAATTTGAACATGCATGTTGAGCAACCAACACGAATTACAGGTCATTCATCCTCATTAATTGATTATGTATGTTCAAATTTGGGTAGTGCCAATATTATTTGCCAATGTACAAACGCGGGACTCTCAGATCATGAGGCTGTCTCATTTAATATAACCTTATTTAAATCTAAGAATAAAATAAAGGCTAAATATGGTAGACTTTATACTAGGAGCAATTTTATAAGGTTTGGGACTCTTTGCCAGGATAGTAGTTGGGATAATGTTCTGGATGCAGAGAATGAATTGAAACATTTTCATTGTGCTATGATGTTCAATAAATTTAATAAAGCATTCCCAATTGTTATGAAAAAACCTAAAAAAACTAAGCCATGGTACACAAAAGGTTTAAAAGTTTCAGCGAAAAATATGAGAGCCCTAAATCACATTCGAAAATTTGCTATATTCAATGAATCATTTTTGACCTACTTCAATAATTATAGGAGGATTTACAGAAGAACGATTGTTCTTTCTAAAAGTTTATACTATCGTAGAAGAATTGATGAGTCTCCAAATAAATCCAAAGAATCATGGCATATTGTTGGTGAGCTATTGGGAAGGCACACTGCACTCCAAATAGATTCAAACTTACATGCGGACATGCTAAACTCATATTACTGTAGCATTGCTTCTGAGTTAACAAATAATATTTTTAGTGGATATAGAGCCGAGGATTATATGAGACATGTATGTGTGAATGAGACTTTTTTCCTTAATCATACCAATATTTTGGAGGTGAGGGATGTAATGACAGTTTGTGACAAGAGGGGCTGCATTGTATTGGCTGGCAGGAACGTCAAACTGGTGAGAGCAGTTTGATTACGGGGAGTGACGCCCCCACCATTCCGAGTTGCCACGGAATGTGGCCCATCAAATTCCATCGTCCTCCTCCAGGCTGGAGAACACCAAAGTACAAAGTCTAGAGCTGATCACTGGGGAGTGATCCAACAAACCCCATTTTTACCCCTGTCAGACTAGGGACCGCCAAAGGAATGAGTCTGAGGCCGATGTTTCGAGTGGAAGCGGCCCTAGGTGGTAGATGCATAAGCCTACTCGCATCGTCCGGTGAAAGACCATCCCACCAGAATTGGGGAGCGCTAAGTGGTTTTCCCAAATCACGTTCCGCTTCCGCGCTGGTGATCCCGGGTTTCACAGTAGGAATATATGGACATGATGGTGCTTCCAGGATCAAAATATTCCGGAGGTAAACTCCCCGGCCATTCGGATCTCTGGGCGCTGGGTGGCCCGGGGAGCCCTTCATTCCGCATTTCACAGACAGCAAAGATACCGAACCAATTTAGAATAGATTTCTGCAACATAAGAGGCCTAAATACAAACATAAATTCGGTACACCAACATCTACAAGCAAACAGACCACACATATTAGCCCTTACAGAAACACAAGTATGTTCTACAACAACAACAGTGAACTACCTCTATCCTGGTTACGACTTACATACCCGATTTAGATATAAGTTCGGAATATGCCTTTTTGTCCGAAGCGACCTTTCATGTCACCGCGAGGAAACACTCGAACCGAACAACCTTGACGTCATGTGGCCCAAGTTCACCGCCAAGGGATTAACCAAGTTTATATGTTGTCTCTATCGCCTTCCGAGCGATAGAGCCTACCAAAGCTTTTTCTCAACACTAGCTACCACCTTTGACTCAATACAGGTCGATCACCCCAGTTCAGAAATAATCGTTCTGGGAGACTTCAATACCCACAACACCAACTGGCTCAAACATCACAACAAGACCGACAACGAAGGTAGAGAGGCTGAAGCATTTGCCATCAGCTGCGGGCTTACTCAACTTGTAGACGAACCAACTCGAATCTCAGAGAGGGGCGAATTCGCCGCTCTCCTAGATCTCTTTCTGACCACCACTCCTGACCAGTACAAGGTTACAGTTGGTCCGCCATTAGGTAACTCCGACCACAAACTTATTACAACGGTTTGTGAATTGCCACCCATACAGAAGGATCCACCATTGCCTCGCAAAATCTGGCATTACAATTCTGCAAACTGGGACGATCTAAGGCAGTTCTACCTAGATTTTCCTTGGCTCGACGTCTGCTTTGCCACTGACGACCC
>MU188487.1:17789-61844 GCA_016904865.1 Pissodes strobi | reverse complement strand
GTACGCATGCGTGAAGCCTCAAAATTGGTGTGCCTAGACGCGAATGGAAGAAAATCTTAAATTGACAGAAAAAGTGTCAATTGACAGAAAAAGCGTAAATTGACAGAAAAAGTGTCAGTTCACAGAAAAGGTGTAAATTGACAGAAGAGTGTCAATTGACCAATTGACAGAAAAAATTTAAATTGACAGAAAATGTGTCAATTTACCAATTGACAGAAAAAGTGTAAATTGACAGAAAAGGATCAATTGATAAAAAAAGTGTAAAACCAAAATTGACACTTTTTCTGAAAATATTTTTCAATGTTGGCATGGTAGCTCTACGCTTTCGCAATTTTTAACTTCGGAATCGTTATTGACAAAGCTTGCGCCACTTTCATCATTCCTATACCTAAGAGTTTTTACAATCTTTTGCTTGCTGTTTTTTTTGAGTTAATGATGACCGACCGTCTGAAAATTTAAAATTTTAAAATTTTGCGCATTAAAGATTCTCATTGAAGTTTGAATTTACAGTTTCTGGGTCGAAATGGTAGAACCGTTTTGCTTTTTGAAGATTTACAAATCTGTTTTTAAAAAATTGAGTTACTTGATTAATAATCAATCTACATGTTTCAGTTTCGAACTTCTTGGGTGTTGCTTGAGAACTAATATCATTGCTATCATCGCACTGGTCACCAGACATTTTTTGGTTTATCGATTGCGAGTATGCGAATAGCAGGAAATTCTGTTTCTATGTAAAAAATAACTTTCAATAAGCTTAAAATGAGAATAAAGTGATTGGCAAAATGTTAATATATTCTTAAATAAATATTCAAGAGATAGGTGGGGTTAACAACACACCCTCCATTGGAATTGCCAAGTTTTCCACGAGCAAAGGGAGGACTTTTCCAGTGGCGGCTAGCGGCTTTGAAACATGGTGAAGAGCTACCCAAAGGGGGAAACGAGGGGGAGGCAATGCGCCGGAGGCGAAAATTTTTTGCCCAAACTGCCAAAATTTGTTAATTGTTAATAAATATTACCATTATTTTATACCTAGAAACATCATGAAAAAATAAAGTATATACATATTACATATCATAGCAACAAAAAATTTTGCGTACTTACTTGAATAACAAAAACATAGGTTAACTCGAGGGTTAACTTTTAAAATGGGGATCAATTCCAGGAAAAACATGTTCGATAGAAGCGAAAACCATCCAACTAGCGCGCGAAAACACAAGACTATACGTACACACTCGTTCATTGAAATTAATGATAAAACTATGAATTGACGAATCATGACAAGCTTCACGTGTAGTATATGCAACCGGCATTGTGCGTTTGTTTACTATTTTAGAATGTCTAATATTTCACTATACCCATGACCTTCCGCTCGTTTCGCTCGCTCCGGAGCGCATCCATACGAAACTAATCCAAACTAACCCGACCTTAAAAAAGAAACAAACATAACCTTAAAAAAAATAAAAAACATGTCTTGCCACTGACGAGAATCGAACCCGGGCCGCCGTATCATAAGCACAGCGTCTAACCATTGCGCCACCAGACCCACTGAAAGCAATTCATTGGACCGTAAATACTATACATGAAGCTTACCATGATAAAAATTTGGGTTAGTTTTGTTTGGTTGCGCCTCGGAGCGAGCGAAGCTAGCGGAGAACCATGCGTGAAATGAAATATTAGACATTCACATTCTAAAATAGTAACCAAACGCTCAATGCCAGTATACTACAGTTACTACACTACTACTACACACTACACGTGAAGTTTGTCATGATTCGTCAATTTATAGTTTCATCAGATTTCAATGAATGGGTCTGCACGTGTAGTCTTGTGCGAAAACTACCTAAACAACTAACCTTCTAATATAAATCCGAATTGTCCCTAGTTCTCCTTTAGGAGAACTAGGATATAAACAATAGAATAGAGGCATCTATAACTTGCATCTAGGACCATTCAACTTTCGAACTTCGAACGTAATGTTGCGCATGCGTATTTTATATTTTTATGATCAGTTTGCAGCGTCCTGTAATTTTGAGGTTAGATATGGAATATATTCGCGGAAACACATGCAAGTTGCTGTATATCCACTATAATACGGCTCTTAACTATTTTTTTTTTATCATTAATCTAATATTACACTTCACGCATGGCCCTCCGGTCGCTTCGCTCGCTACGGGGGCTCATCGAACAGGAACTAACACAAACTAGCCCAAGGCATATCCAAAATCAGGAGAAAAAAATGCAGTACGACAATCCATTCTTACATTTTTTCCAACAACGAATCACACAAACAATTATTTACAGGTACTGTTTGTACTTAAATCCAATCGGGGAGCAGCAGTAAGATATTGAATCTAAAATATAAAATACGCATGCGCAACATTACATTCGAATGTTTGAATCTTGCGCGGTCCGGCTAGATGCTAATGGCATCTAGACTGTACAGATCCTGTGCCAAATTTCAAATGGTACTATGGAAACTACTATTTGAGCACGAAAAATCTTTTAGGAGTGGTAACATGGTGTGACATTGACTTGCTATTTTATTATTATTTTTTTGTAATAATGTGATATAATGGAAAAGGAGGACATTTCGGTGACAAGAGAGAAAGGGGGACTCAACGTTTAAAAGAAGGACTATCCTCCCGAAAGGAGGACACTCGGCAATTAATTATTTTAGGGTCGAAGTCGCATTACTCGGGGGTTGAGCGGGCATGATGAAAATAATTAAACAATGAAAAATTGCTATGTGCAAGCATTTATTCTCACTGTCATTTAAAAAGACAAATCGTTTTTAGGAAGTTGTATGTCTTGACGATAGCCTGAAAGAAAATGTTGAACTTACCAAAGAAGATCAAGAAATAATAACAAGAATTGAGAAATCTGAAGATAATCAAATACTTATTAAAGAAGATGCAAAATGCAATTTCCCCAAAAAATTGTTGTTTGTCGCTGAATATAGAAAAGTAAGTATGAATATTTCGATAACGTAGTTTATTACGGTACTTCGAAGAACTTCATTAACCGATAGTTGCTTTTTAAAAATCTACATTAGACAATATTAAGGAAACAAAAAATTGTACAGTTTAGGGTAAATTTTTATAGGTACCTAGGTACTTTTACATAAGTATAATTTATATACAGAGGGTATAAATAAGCACATATAACAAACAACTTTGATTCTTTGATATTCTTATATAAAGACCTTCACATATAAACTAATATTTAAGTTTTAAATTAAATTATATTAAATTAATAAAATGGGAGGTTGAAAAATGCCTATAATGGAATGAAAATGATTTACTTACAATAAAACGTGTTTCATTTACATATTCAATGTTTTACAAAGTTTAAAAAACCAGATATAAGGCACCGTCATATAACGAACATAAAACTTTGTTATTAGAAAATAAAACCAGAAAAAAAAATCGAAAATAGGTACAAAAAAAATCTATCGATTAAGATCCCCTTCGAACGTAATACGGCGCGGGCGGCGGGCGGCGGTGACTCATACGGAGACTCGACAAGGCTAGTTCTATAGGGTAGCACAAAAACATTCGGATGGTTGCTAGATGAAAGTATATCTGATCGATATAAAAATAAGTCGGATTCAAGACCGACTGATGTCTCATAATTGCTCGCGATATTTGGTCAATTTTTGAATTCTGGTCTAAGGATGGGACATGTATTGAAATATTCCCCGCAACATTGGCCCTTAGGAGATTCCGTTTTTAGATGAGATCCCCTTCGAACGTAATACATTTTATATAGTGAAATTTGTACGCCATTAAACCAATAAAAGGCCACGAAATATAATTCGCGCCTGGCTACGCCAATTTTGAGCCGTCACGCATGCGTACTTGCTAATTCATATATTTTTCAGTTGTTTTTTTGATTTGGGGCATTGCCTTTCAAGTCAAACATTTGTCAAGTTACAATTGATAATAATCACAAAAAACGTAATATTGTTCCAAATATTTTACCAAAGGAACTATTACCAATAAATCGTAAAATTTCAAAAATACCTTAATATTAGTAGATAAAGGTAAGAGTCGTGATTTTAGATAATTTTTATGTCATTTGGTTAGTTTTGCAATGGGGCTTGGTATCCATACGGATGCCATATTTCGAAACACAGGATGCTAGAAGCACGAGACGAGACAGCGTGCGCCTATTGGTTACTTTAGTTCGGTTTAGGTAATCAATTACTTATATCGTCCAGTCCCTACTGTAATGTTGCCAAGTTTCTTGTCGTAAATATCTGTGAGATATTTTGTAGTGGGTCAAGTAAGACCACATGTCTATATTAAAATAGCACACCTTCGCTCACTCCGGGGACGCAACAAACACAACCCAAAATAAAAAAAAAAACTTAAAAATTGTTTTTCCTTTACGGACTGAAAAAAAAGACTGGAGACGGAGCATGCTATTTTGTATCGTGCTTCTCTGGCGTCTTGTGTTTCGAAATATGCATACCGATTCCGTGGGGACAAATCTCAATTTCATTCAAAATGTCTCTCCTTTCAAACAAAATGTTATTAGGTTTGATTTCTTATTATTAAACAAAAAATTGTAATATTGCTGAAGGCTACAAAGCTGCTGAATATCAATTCTTTAATGCGCAGGTTCGTAAGTTTAGGCTTCTTGTGTTGTAGTTTGGTAAGTAAAAATGCCTTCTCTTAAGATCAGATTCTCTAAAAAATTGCCTTTTGCAGTAATAGGTATATATAAAAGTCCTCCAGAATTTAATTAACTAATGAGATCAACATTGTTCTCAACAATAAATTGCTCGTCATATACCAATTTTTGTTTACAGCTGTCACATTTTAGTTTTTTTTAACGTAATATAGCAACCATACCCACCTAAATATGTAATCAATGGCAATACATCTTCGATATCCTGAAAGTGATAATCATTTATTAAAATTTGAGACAACAAAGGTTTAATTTGGGAAAAGTTGAGAGCAATCTTCATCATAATCAGGTAGTTCATAGAACTTATGAACATTAATAGGGCGAAACCTGCGAGACTGAAGTGTTAGAATAGATTGAATTCTAAATCTCTTCTCTGTCTCATATAATTAATTGTTCCACAGAAATATGATAATGAGCTCCTGTTATTTGCCTGTATTTACTAAATCTATTTTCAAGAGAGTCTGTTCCATTCTTTAGTAGTTTAAATGTAGAAAATTTGAAATAAACTTCCCAAAATTATTAAAATGTATGGATTGTCGTGCTCCTCAAACTCAATTTTGCTTATTTCAAGGGCCTTTGGTAAATTCAAGTCATCAATATTTTTGAGCTTTTCATCTTTACTTGGACGTATTTTGACATTTTTTGATAAATAACTAGGGCTATTTAAAAAATAGATGGTATACAGTCCCCTTTTGGCCATGATTTATTAAATTTATTCTAAAAATCTTATAAATATTTGAATCAATTTTTCTTATACTACCTTCAGGAAAATCAGCTTCACATACTCTCCTTTTATATGCGGACTCAAAGGGTATAGCATTTAGCCATTTTTGTTGTAGACTTACCTCCTTTGGAAAACCGAAAACATGAACTTTAAGCCCATTTTTATTGGTTCCATTACAGCCATTACACTTTTAAAGCATAATTACGTTAAGTATCACTTACCACAAAACTAGCCGAAAACGAGAGAAAAACATAAAATTAAACAAGAACAAAAGCTTATAAACAGTTCTTTACCAATACCCACTAAATGGTGTTGGCTGTACAGGGTGACTCGTTTCCGTGTCTATGTATGGGGAACTCGAAAACCGTAAGAGATACAGTGTCGGTCAAATTAAGACAAAATTGCGCATTTAGGTGCCTGACAATATGTCGTTTAGAAAGTTTCAAAATTCCCAGTATTTCCGGAGATATCCGAAAAAAAAAACCGAAATTTTGAAAAACCGGTTTATTTTTTTTCTGGGCTTATTTAAAAACGGATCTCAAGTTGAATTGCACTTTTGCATTGCCACTATCTCCGCTCTATACAATAATGGTATCCGGTTTAAAATCCGACGTTTCGTCTTCAAGGAATCATCGTCAACTTTCTTTTTTTAAATACGAACTTTAACTTTTTTTATCGTTTTTCAGATGGTATTGGCGTTATTAATGTGAGTATATGTTTTTGTTTTTTTTTTTAATTTTTTTTATTCTTATTTTTTTTAAAATTATATATTTTGCTTTGCCGTAATTTTAAATAATTTAAGGTAGGTACTTTTGTAATTTTTATATTCTATAAAAATATTTTATTTTGTTTTTTGTATTAAGTGAAAAATTAAAGCTCGTATCAAAAATAAAAAATAGTAAAATTATTCTTTACGAGAATATGGCCATGATCAATATTACTTAAACAAGTTGCTTAGTGCAAAGATAAAATATTTTCAACTTTTAACCAATTAAAAAATTTATTTAATAGAGAACATGAACAAATTATAATCATACTACGTGATACTATAGGTACTTTGATAGATAAACACACCTGGAATTTTGCCTATAAATTATTATTATTTTTTTAATACTTATATGCAAAATTCCAATAGGTGTGTTTTTCCATCAAAGTACCTATAGTATCACGCAGTATGAATATAAATTGTTTATGTTCTCTATTAAAAAAAAATATTTGGTTAAAAGTTGAAAATATTTCATCTTTGCACTAAGAAACTTGTTTGAGTAATAGTTCATGACCATATTCTCGTAAAAAATAATTTTACTATTTTTTATTTTTAATACGGGCTCCAATTTTCCACTTTATACAAAAACCAAAATAAAATATTTTTAAAGAATATAAAAATTTCGAAAGTACTTACATTACATTATTTAAAATTACGCCAAAGCAAAATATATAAATTAAAAAAAAATTAAAGTAAAAAAAAGAAATTAAAAAAAAAAATACATACTAATATTAATAACGCCAATACCATCTGAAAAACGACAAAAAAAATTAAAGTTCGTATTTAAAAAAAGAAAGTTGATGATGATCCCTTGAAGACAAAACGTCGGATTTCAAACTGGATAACGTCATTGGATAGAGCGGAAAAAGTGGCAATGGAAAAGTGCAATTCAATTTAAAATCCGTTTTTAAATAAGCACTGGAAAAAAATAAAACGATTTTTCAAAATTTCGTTTTTTTTCGGATATCTCTGGAAATACTAGGAATTTTAAAACTTTCTAAACGACATATTGTTAGGCACCCAAATGCGCAATTTTGCCTTAATTTGACCGACACTGTATGTCATACGGTTTTCGAGTTCCCCATACTTAGACACGAATTCGAGCCACCCTGTACATAAAAAAGATATAGATCTATAGGATGTAGCCTGTTAATGAGACAGAACACAGTTGTACAATTATTACATGTTTGCCAAGAGTAAAAATTAGTTGTCGTCCGATCACTGAAGTTAAGCAATGTCGGGCGTGATTACTACTTGGATGGGTGACTGCTTGGTTTACGAAGGTTTCATTTCTACTGCGTGTGAACTGTTTTTATTTTTTATATAGTTTTTAATATCGCTCTGCTGAATTTTTCGCTTCAGTCGTGCGGTTTTATGCACACACCTTTTTTATTTTTATTTTAATTTCTGAAAATAGAGGTAGATTTGCTTGCGAAACGTAAGTGTTCATCAGGCAATTCAGCTTCGTTAGGGTCAATAAACCGGACTTAAGGACTCAACCGAACCTATTCACTACAAAATCAAATAGTCTAAAATAAAGTTTCACTTCAAAAGAAACTAAACAATTTAATCATATTTTGTCACAGTTCTACTAATGTATATTGACTGTTTATTTTGCGATCTTCTTTCAGGACATTTGGCGATATTTACAAGAACTTGAACAATCCCATATATTTCCAAGAGCCAGGTATATGCTAAAACAATCGGACTTATGTTGGAACACTAGAACTATCCTTGTTGATTGGCTATCTAGTGTAGCTGAGGAATATAAATTATGCAATGAGACATTTCATCTTAGTGTTAATTATATTGATAGATTTTTAAGTCACATTGCGGTGGTAAGTCAAATTCAAATTTAGTTTATCGTGTTAAGTACACTATTACTTACTCTCCTCAAAGTGCAAAATAAGAATTAAAACCTAAATTAAAACATTGTCAAAATATGTTTTAATTGAAACCATATATTTAGCATGCAAGTAGAGTCTATAAAAAGACGTACAATATCAGATTAAACAATATTCCTAACTAAACTTTTTAGAAATTGTTAAAGTTATAACCTTTAATTGATGTTACTAAAATAGCAATTTTATTTTACATTATTATCTCAACCTTAGTTTAATGTGAA
Source organism: Pissodes strobi (assembly GCA_016904865.1). Lineage (NCBI taxonomy): Eukaryota > Metazoa > Arthropoda > Insecta > Coleoptera > Curculionidae > Pissodes > Pissodes strobi. Next base: position 53,537 of record MU188487.1, on the reverse strand, counting down.
TATTTTAGACTAGAAATACTTTTACCTTCTACATTAACTGTATTTACCCAGGTCGTTGTTTATATAGACAAATTCTTTTTAGCTATTTGGTAACTATATGGAAATAAGTGATTGTGATTTTTGGAATTGTTACGTTTTTCCGTGGGTTCTGAACGAACTTACAACTTTTACTATTTTAAACTAATACTCTCTCTATTCTTTATCACTCTATACAATTGAATGCACTAAACTACTCTTATAACTTTACAACTAATAGCTCTTTACAATTCAACACTCAATGATTAACTAACTCAAGACGCTTTCTGCCTGCTATTTATGTACAATCTAAAATCTATCACGAATACTCCTGGTAAAGCGAGGCCATTCTATAATATTTTCGACCAAGGCATCGAGAGAATTCCACAGTCCCTGAATCTCCGCAGCCGGCGCGGGCGGCGGTGACTCATACGGAGACTCGACAAGGCTAGTTCTATAGGGTAGCACAAAAACATTCGGATGGTTGCTAGACGAAAGTATATCTGATCGATATAAAAATAAGTCGGATTCAAGACCGACTAATGTCTCAGAATTGCTCGCAATATTTGGTCAATTTTTTAATTCTGGTCTAAGGATGGGACGGGTATTGAAATATTCCCCGCGACATTGGCCCTTAGGAGATTCCGTTCTTGGATGAGATGGTTGCGCATGGACGACATCCGGACAAGAGAAGAATGTAAAAGGGAAGATAATCTAGTTCCAGTGAGAAAAGTATTCAATGGCATAACAAAAACTTTCAACAACACTACTCCGCTAAACAATCTATTACATTTAATGAAATGCTGTGGTCATTTCGAGGGAGATGTCCTTTCAGAATGTATATTCGCAACAAACCTGCTCGGTATGGACTGAAGGTATTTTAAGTAGTGGAATCAAAGTCATTCTATACTTACAATATGGAAGTTTATTGCGGTAAACAACCTCCAGGTCCTTTTTGTGTTAGTAACTGTTCTGCTTATGTCGTAAATAGACTTTGCTCGCCAATGTCCAAATCCAGGAGGAATGTAACAATGGATAATTGGGTAACTTCCTATGAAGTTGCTCAAAATCTACTAAAAAATCATCAGCTGACAACTGTTGGAACTCTAAGGAAAATTAAGAGACAAATTCCCGATGGCTTTTTCACCAAGCAGCTAGTAAAGACTAGTATGTTTGGATACACAGAAGATATGACCATAGTTTCCTATATACCAAAAAGAAACAAGCAGGTCATATTATTATTAACTTTCCATCATGACGACTCTCTTGATCAAGAATCTGGAGAAGAGACCAATCCATAAATTATTACGTTTCACAACTCCACGAAATGTGGGGTTGATACTGTTGACCAGCTCTCGGGCAAAATATAATGTTGCCAGAAACACGCGTAGGTGGTCCAAGGTTCCAGAGTTAACTTTGAGGGAACCAATGCAAATATTCAAAGAGGAATATTTCTGAAACAACTTGGTAATCAACTTGTAATGAGTTACTCGAAAAGTAGGGTAAATTTTCAATACCTTCCAAGAGAGATTTGACAACTTGCGAAAAGGATAAGTGGGACTGAATTACAGCAATATGTGAACATCGCTCAAAACAAACGTGGGAGATGCGCCACCTGTAAAGATCGGAAAACGAGATGCACATATAAGTTTTACAAGCAATTTACTCGCCTGGAACATACTACGTCTGTTTGTCGCTTGTGCTCAGAATTTTTGTCGGAATAGGTGCTATACAGGGTGTTAAGTGTGACATTACCACAAATGCAATAAAAGTTTATTTCACTTTTCAATTGTTTATGTTATGAGAGAAGGATATTCTTTCTTTTTTATCCATCACTTTTTATCTACTTTAATAACATCTTAACACCTTACTAGAAATATATGTTTGTATTTTGATAGTACGATTTTTTTATTACTGGGTTTGTAAGACCCAGCGCGTTCTACCCTGTATAATAAAATCACGCGTCCATTGTAGGGTTAAGAATTTCACACTCCGAGAAGTATCCATAGGCCTACCATCGAAAGCCATGGGAATATTAGTAGTTGTTCGGTTTGCAAATAATAGAAATTGTATATTTCAAATATTAAGCAATATGTCATTGGCCATAAAATACTTTTTTCTAATTGATTTATTAAGCATTTACTACCAGCATCGTAATGAAGTGTATTACGATACTGACGTTTCATTACTAAACTGGCTTTTAACCAATCAAAATTCACAGTGATATTCGGTCAATATCAAAGACAACCATGATCATGACAGATTTAAAATTTATCAATTATGACAGTTCACGGACAATTTACTTAGTAAATTTTAAAATTTAAAGATTATTTTTCATTATTATGATTGGTCGTAGAAAAAATATGGTAGGCAACTCACATTTAGTGGCTATTACCACCTTCGCATTCGTTACGACACTCGCGTTCATCTCGTATCGTAACTCTCATGCTCGTGTCTTAATAGCCATCATTAAATTCTCATTGCATAATATACTATTTCAGAATTTCAGTAGCTGTATACACCTTTAATAAAAACAGATCAGCATCATGTTCACTGAAAACAAGGGTAGTGTCATCAGCGTAAAGTACTGTATATTTTCCTGAAACTCTCTAGTAACAATTACATTGTCTTATTTAATTAATTGCCATTTTCATCATTTTTTATTATTCATTGGAAGCAATTTTGCAGATAATCTCTTATTAATGCCCAGTTTCTGAAAGTATGGATAACTTTATTCTTCAAATATTTCCTATGACAACGATAGTTAATACAATTGTACCCATAGTAATTATTGGCTTCATGACTTTATACACTAGATATCTGATACTTCAGAAACCGGAAATAAGTCCAGCTCATAAGATTCCAAACTCTTGCATACAATTTGGTGATTTACACTATCATATGTCTTAGAGAGGTCTATCGTCATGGCCACTGTCTTTTTTGTTATTTAATGAATCAAATACTTTGCTAATAGCCGAATAGATGGCTCTTTATACCGTTGTTTTGCCCTTTCTAAAGTCATTCTGTACTTTTGATATAATATGGAATGTTTTTCTAAGAAGTCAGTAAACCGATTATAAATGGGCATTTCAAAAATAATTTAATATTAGGGAAATATGCCTATAGATACTCACTCAGTCCTTTAGTCCCTTCTTCTGTATAGGTATATTATGTGCAATTATTCAAGATTAGGGAAGGAACCCATGTTAAAGCGCAAGTCAATAATATAAGCTAATGGTGAAGAAAGGAAGTCTACAGACTTATTTTTTTTATCAAGAATTCATTTTTCCCCACCTATCCGATATGTTTTAGTTTGGGTATTAGTATTTCATGGGGGAAGAGTATGGCAGGAAAATTGGTTTAGCCACTCTTTCTTCAAAAGTGCACACATATTCACTAATATTCTATACATTGGGACAAGCATTAAGAAAATAATTATTAGTCCTTAAATTATATGTTAATACAAGTCATTCCAAAATGGGGGTTTCCCAATAAACTGTTTTAAGACGGCAATAATTAAGGTACATATAGACATGCTATTACGTAGCAAGAGAGCATACTATTATTGAGCAATTGCTACCTAGTGGGAAGTGTGTCGAAAACATTAAGGTCCAGATAGACATGCTAGTAAAAAAGCATGCCTATTGTCATGCTTAAAACGAACATGCTCTTTTAAACTGATACATTCGCTTGAGACCAGCATGCTCCTTTTAAGCACGCTCTTCTGTCAACGCGAAAAAAAAAAGAAGGAATAGGACGATTTGGGTCGGTGATTGGATAACCAAAAGATGAAACCTTAGAGCCAGTACTCGATTGTTGGTAAAAATGCGAGAAGGAGATATTGAGGGTTATAAAAATCGTTTACGCATGCTGTCGCATCAATCTGATGATCTACTCTATAACGTTGAAAGCGCTATACTCTATTTCGAAATGATGCGAAGTAATAAATCATTTTCTGATGGCTGATACATAGGCGTACATAATTACGTACATATTTTAAACGATTACCTGTCCTAATACTCGGACTTAAGGCCGCCATACACGATGCAGTTTACCGGAAGGCAGGACTTTCGATTCGCAAACCCGAAGCAAGCCTGTATTCTCGGCTAAGACATACACGTTACGTTTTATTCGGAGGATTTTGTTCAGTTTTTAGTGTGGTGCGAAACGAAAAGTTGTAGACAAGATCTCGGAAAATGATCTTATGTTAATAGAAGTTGCTTTATTGTCTAAAAAACAAGAAAACATAAGGCGCAAACGTTCGAAATGGGTAAAACAGAGGTTAATAAATCGACAAGTGAATTCGCATATGAACCTAATAAACGAATTACGACTAGAACCTGATAACTCTCGGCCTGTACCCATATCGTCACAATACACGTTCCGACTTGCAAGCAAAAAAACCTAGCCGGAAGGTAAATAATCAAGCCCTGACTGATTTTTGGGAGGCCGAGAGTTCAGGCCCGACCTTCCGGCCAATATGACCACTAACGATACAGTTTGCCTTCCGGTTTGCAAATCGAAAAGCCCGCCTTCCGGTAAACTACATGGTGTATGGCCAGCATTACTCAGCATTATATTTATCACACTTAGGTTTTTTTATTACTATTGTAAACATTCAAATTTGACGATTTTTTGTATGCATACCCTAAAGTTTAAGTAATTGTAATTTTTCAGTTATATTTGTTCTTCCGAAGAAGACACAGTGTGTTTGTTTCATTTCATAGTTTCAATTAAAATGGCTAATTCAGTTTTCTCTCCAGTGAAACGAGCGAGCAAATGTCCATTTTCTGTTAACGAAAAGAATATTATTCTTAATGTATATGACGCCCTCAAACATCAAAATCCTCTGTATAGCGTTGATACTGTGGTGGAAATGTGTTCGCAAATGACGGGTGTTTCAAAAACGTCGATATATAAATTAAGGTGTGAACGAAAAAGTTGAGCTGTAAAACCACCTATACCATCTTCAGGAAGAAAGACGGTGCCTATCGATGAAGACTACAAACTTATAATTAGAAGAACAGTACATTCCTTTTATTTTAATAAGGAAATACCAACCATCGACAAAATTTTAGGAGCCTTGAAGCAAGACCAAAATATGTCTCCAACGATCAGCAGGAAGAAATTGTGGACAACTTTAAAACAAATGAATTTCAGCTGGGAAAAACAAAGCAGAAAATCGCTCCTAATCGAAAAAGATGAAATTATTTGCTGGAGGAGACATTACTTAAGACAGATAAAGCAGTTTCGAAGTGAGAATAGAAAGATTTATTATCTGGACGAAACATGGCTTAATGAAGGATATACGGTTGGGAAGATTTGGCAAGACAAAAATATTTTTCGTCAAGCATTCTTAGAAGGCTGGTCCACCGGAGTAAAACCACCATCTGGGAAAGGAAAGTGACTGATTATTACACACCTTGGAAGTGTTGATGGTTTTGTTGAGGGCGGTTTGTTAATGTTTGAGTCAAATCATTCTGGCGATTACCATGAAGACATGAATGGCGATGTGTTCGAAGAATATTTTGAACAAATGTTAGATCTCATTCCACCTAATTCTGTGATAGTGATGGACAATGCGAGTTATCATTCCAGAAAAGTTGACAGAATACCAACTAATTCATGGAGAAAAGCGGATATTATTCAGTGGTTTAGACAGAATAACATACCATTTGATGAAAGTATGGTGAAAAAGGAACTGTTGTCCATAGTGTCCTCAAATAAAGCTCGTTTCACCGAGTATGTAGTTGACAAAATTGCACAGAAACGAAATATTACTATTCTTCGTCTGCCTCCGTATCATTGCGAATTAAATCCCATTGAACTTGTTTGGGCCCAAGTAAAAAGTTATGTAGCAAGGAGAAACACGACGTTTAAAATGAAAGATGTTAAAATTATCTTTGAGGAATCTTTAAAAAATGTCGATTCTGAAAAATGGCGTAAGTGTATTGAGCATGTTATAAAAGAAGAAGAAAACATGTGGAAACTAGACCATTTAATTGACCTAATTGTAGAGCCTTTAATTATATCCTTGGAACATGACGAAGATTCGACGGATTTTTCTGACGACGAAAATGATATACCATAGTTCTCTACATAAGTGTTTACACAAAATCGCAATTCTTATACCTTATTATATAAATATTATATGTGATAAAATGTTACAGTAATACTAACTGTTTTTGAATATACATAAATAAGTGAATAAATAAAAGTACTTAGGTAAAACAGGTATTTTAAATTAAATACCCAAACGTACGCTACTGCAGGTAGAAAATGGCCCCTTTGCTAATAAACCCTATTGTTTGCAGCGGGATTGCCATACAAAACAGGGTGGAATGGTTAAAATATAATACAGCAGGCTATAACAGCTGTGGCTAAATATTTAGAAATCACAAAAATTTATTTGACCACTCTGTTAGCGTTTTGCATTTATAAGTAGGTTTTATTACTCCGCACCATTTCGAAATAGAGTATATACAGAAACATGCTATCCCGGCTGATTTAAACCATACCATGGGTGTAGATCGCGTCAAATCGTCAACTTTTTCACCTCAGAGTGGTAGTGGTAATTTTGGTTTTTATAATTTTTACAGTCAGAGTCGACCCGTTCATGTTTGTTATCAAATCTTGATAAGCATTATTTCTTGCTATATGGTTTTTGTACAGTGGTGACCGTGGGTTCCAAAGGCATTCGTAACTGCGATAAAGACTTACAAATCTAAAATGTTTTTTCATCTCCCCAGCGAGACATTTTGATGTGAAGTCGCAGACGCACCCCTGCCGCGAATGACTGATGGATGACATTGACCGTGATCGATACTAGCATGCTCATTAGCGACACATTCCACACTTGCTTATGAGCAATTCCCCTTTCACCCCCGCCACAGGTAGCACGCTCAAAAATCGACCGTTGTTCGATTTGTAAGCATGCTCGTTTAAGCATGCTCGATACTAGCAATGCTTTCGACACACTTGCCACTAGGTAGCAATTGCGCAATAAAGGTACAGATAGACATGCTAGTAAAAAAGCATGCCTATGAGCATGCTTAAAACGGGCATGCTCTTTTAACTGAATACATTTGCTTGAGATCAGCATACTCCTTTTAAGCATGCTCCTGAATAATCATGCTCAAAGCAAACACTCCGATAGACATGTCATTTACTAGCAGACTGTCAGTGTAGTGTAGAAACATGGAAAACTAAGTGGCTATCCGCAAAGAAATTATTAAAATACTCTTATTGCTTGCAATGCAAAGCATCCGAAATTTTCTGTCAACATGAAAGAAAAAAAGAAGGAATAGGACGATTTGGGTCCGGGATTGGATAACTAGAAGAGAAAACCTTGGAGTCAGTACTCGATTGTTGATAGAAATGCGAGAAGAAGTTATTGAAGATAATAAAAATCATTTACGCATGCTGCCGCATCAGTCTGATGAGTTACTCTCTAACGTTGAAAGCGCTACACAGAAACAAGATACAGATATGCGAAATGCTAGTCCGGCTGCTTTAAACCATCTGGACCTCTTCGAATCGTCAATTTTTTTCACCTCAGAGCGGTAGACAGACCTCAAGTTTTTAATTTTGGTTTTTATAATTTTTACAATCAGAGTTATGGTTGTTATAAAATATTGATAAGCATTATTTCTTGCTATATTGTTTTTGTACAGTAGTGACCGTGGGTTCCAGAGGCAGTCGTAGCTCCGATTAAGACTTACAAATCTTGGTGTTTTTTTTATCTCCTCAGCGAGACAATTTGGCGCGAAGTCGCAGACGCACACCTGCCGCGAATTACTGATCGAAGAGATTGACCGTGATCGCTACTAGCATGTTCATTATAAATACGTTCCACACTTGCTTATAAGCAAACCCCCTTTCACCCCCGCCTCAGGTAGCACGCTCGAAAATCGACCGTTGTTGGATTTGTGAGCATGCTCGTTTAAGCATGCTCGATACTAGCAATGTTTTCGACACACTTGCCACTAGGTAGCAATTGCTCAATAATAGCATGCTTTCGTGCTGCGTAGTAGCATGTCTATCTGTACCTTAATAGTATGCTTTCGTGCTACGTAGTAGCATGTCCATCTGCACCTTTACTAGTATCGAGCATGCTTAAACGAGCATGCTCACAAATCGAACAACGGTCGATTTTTGAGCGTGCTACATGAGGCGGGGGTGAAAGGGGGTTTGCTCATAAGCAAGTGTAGAACATAGTTATAATGAGCATGCTAGTATGGATCACGGTCAATGTCTTCGATTAGTAATTCATGGCAGGTGTGCGTCTGCGACTTCGCGCCAAGATGTCTCGCTGAGGAGATGAAAAAACACTAAGATTTGTAAGTCTTTATCGGAACTACGACGGCCTCTGGAACCCATGGTCACCACTATACAAAAATAATATAGCAAGAAATAATGCTTATCAATATTTGATAACAAACATGGCCGACCCGACTCTGACTGTAGAAATTATAAAAAACAAATTTAAAAACTTGAGGTCTGTTTACCACTCTGAGGTGAAACAAATTGACGATTCGAAGCGATCCAGATCTGGTGGCGTAGCGGTATATAACCCACTCTTACCATGAGTTAAATCAGCCGGAATAGTAGTTCGCATATGTGTATCTTGTTTCTGTATAGCGCTTTCAACGTTAGAGTAGCTCATCAGATTGATGCGGCAGCATGCGTAAATTATTTTTATAATCCTCAATATTTTCTTCTCGCATTTCTACCAGTAATCGGGTACTGGCTCCAAGATTTTCTCTTCTAGTTATCCAGGCACGGACCCAAATATTTCCTTCCTTTTTTTCTTTCGGATGCATTGCATTGCAAGCAATAAGGTTATTTTATTTATTTCTGTGCGGATAGCCACTTAGTTTCCCAGGTTTCTTCACTACACTGACAGTGAGTCTGCTAGTAAATGACATGTCTATTGGAGTGTTTGCTTTGAGCACGATTATTAAGGAGCATGCTTGAAAGGAGCATGCTGATTGCAAGCAAAGGTGTCAGTTAAAAGAGCATGTTCGATTTAAGTATGCTCATAGGCATGCTTTTTTACTAGCATGTCTATATGTACCTTTATTCCCTTGCATAAGGGAAAAGATAAAGACCAAGCTTCGATCTATCGCCCAATTGCACTCCTTCCCACATTACCAAAGGTCATTGAAAGATTGGTTAAAAAAGCCTTCTATCTTTTCTCTCTAAATATAAAATAATTACCCATTAATTTGGATTTTTAAGTAACAAATGCACAAATGATGCTATGTTTTCCCTCTTATATCACACTTCAACCTGAACAACCATCACTCTACAGCAACAATTCCCTGTGATTTATCTAAAACTTTTGATTGTGTAAATCATAATATCTTAATTAACAAATTGCAGTACTACCTACGGATTCAGAGCAGGAGTGCCTCTCGAATGGTTATCTTAACAACATCAATCAGCGTGTGAGGGTTGATACGTCGATGTCTTCTTGAAAGCCAATCGATTGTGTAGTACCCCAGGGTTCAGTACTAGGCCCTATTTTCTTTCTGCTGTTTATTAACGGCATTGCTTGTTTGGTCATTAGCGGTAAAGTCTGTCTCTTTTCGGACGATACTAGTTTCACTTGGAGCAACCCGGATATTACGGCGCTTCACAGAACTGTATCTAGTGACTTAATCACCATTAAATAATAGTGCGATTCTAATCGCATGTGCCTCAACGTTTCTAAAACTAAAGTTTTTTGTCATATAAAAGTACGTTGCAATCTTTCGTATTTAACAACACCACTATTGACGTCGTTGAATATGTGAAATTCTTGGGGCTTGTGTTGTGTTTTGTTTGAGTCGCACCTCCGATACTCCGTTCCATTCTGGGGTACGTGATGTGTGACTCAATTTGAGCGTATTTTCAAACTACAAAAGGGAGCTGCTCGATACTCATTGAGACTAAACAGTAGAACTCATTGCCAGGATTTCTTTAAAAGATTTAAAATATTAACTCTTCCTTCCTTATTCATATTTGAATCCGTTTGCTTAATGTGCAAGCATGTATCTACTATTCCAGAACGGTCATCTCCTCGGTCATCTCACAACTATCCTTTTAGGAATACGCAGCATGCCTTTATCTGCCAACCCCACGCTCAGAGTTAGTTAAAGCTCTATACTGTACAGGGTGTCCAGTTTTCGATGGTTTTACGGGGTATCTCCTTTATTATTGTAGATAGAGAGTTGCAGTTTACGCATTACTGTGAAACAAAAGATACCGTGAACAGAATTTTCGTAGCCTGTTTTGTTTTTAAGATACAGGGTGATTTTGAAAATATTGCATTTTTGAGCGTGCCTCGTATCTCAGCTATCTGATAAGTTATCGAAAAGATAAAAACTGCTCCTTATATAACTTTTTCCGTAGAATCCAGCGCCGCCTTCAAAATGAGTATACGGGGTCTGGTCAAAAAGTTATCGGGCCCTACTTTATTTTTTTAAATGGGACCCCCTATATATTTTTAGACGGTTTGGTTAAGCTTTTTACACGCTTTTCAAAAATATATAATACTATGTGTATATTTATATTTAATATTAGGTCCAATATTTAAATTTTTTATTTAAACATACATTTTTTGCTAGTAGGCCATGGCGGATTACAAATAATCAATGCAAATAATTGAAGCAAATGTCACTTTGTGAGTTTTATGTAGTTTATGTCAGAATAGTGAATTAGTATTATTATTATTTATAGTCATACATAGTTGTTGTTATTATTATTAGTTATTATTTATCGTTTTATGTTATTATAAACAACTTTTTTCTACATGGCTGACAACGCGGTTTTCGAAAATTGTGAAAAGTACGAAATGCTCGAACTTACATTCAATGTAATGAAAACGCAGATGAGGCTCTAGAATCATATTTTAACAGGTAATAAAATAAATAATAGGTTTGTTCTAGCAGCAATTTAAACCCAAACCAAACCAAATCCAAGCCATCCGGAGTTTGCGCATAGCTATTTAAGTGTCACTTATATTGCAATGCGCAAACTCCGGATGGCTTGGCTTTGGTTTGAAATCGCTGCTAGAACAAACCTATTAACTCTTTCCCAGTTTACTTAAATCATGTAATCATATCCTCCTAGATATCCAGAAAGAAGGCAACCAGATAAAATAATTTTTACAAGACTAAAATCAAATTTAATCGAACACGGATCGTTTGTTAAACTTCGTCCTAAAAGCTGCAATAAGAAAACCGTGAGGTTCATGAAATAAACGTTTTGGCTTCTGTTGAATCAAATCCAACTAGTTCGTGTAGACAAGTAGAAAATGCTGTTGGAGTTGTTAAATCAAGGGTTCAAACAATATTAAAAAATCATAAATTTAAACCATATAAATATCATTTGGTACAAAATTTACATCCTGTTGACGCACAACGTAGAATAGAGTTTTGTAATTGGTATTTACAAATGTTGAACACACAAAATAATTTCGAAAGGAACGTGATATGGTCGGATCAGGCGCATTTTACCAGTACTGGTATATTTAACCGGCATAATGCTAGATTTTGGTCGCAGGAAAATAACCATGTTGCATTTCCACGTGGACGGCAAGGCAGGTTTGGCTTTAATGTTTCCTGGTTTATTCTGGGAAGTAAAATCAAATATCACATATTTGAAGGCAGCCTTACTGGGAATAATTACCTCGACATTCTGAGAAACTTTGTACCGGAAATAACAGAAGATGTTCCTTTGGCGCGTCTTAATAATTTGTTTTTGCAGCAAGACGGAGCCCCTGCTGATAATGCGCAAATTGTCAAAACGTATCTTGATAATAACTTTTCAGAGCACTGGATTAGAACAAATGGAGCTATAAGATGGGCATCAAGGTCACCGGATCTATCCGTTTTGATTTTTTTTTATGGGGATACCTACAAAATAAAATTTATAAAATGCAATATCGAACAGTGCAAGAGTTAAAAAGCTACCGAAGAGACTTTCAGATACTTACAAGCGCGACCGTTTATTATTTTGAATGCTTTAAGGCGCATACGCACTATGTGTGAAAAGTGTGTGAGATATAATTGAGAACAATTTGAACAGTATTTATAAACATTACAAAAAAGGTTTTTCTTAACTTGATTTTATTGTGATTTTCGTAACATGCGGTTACACTTAACATCTTAGGAGAATGTCAAAAAACCTCAAGTCACAGGTTTAAGACTTAAGATTAAAAATGCGCTGCCAGAGTTGCCGGGTCGCATAACTGTGTGGGCCGTCGATGTGGTAACAAAGCGTTTGGAGGCCGGGTTACAATTATTATTACAATTATTATTATTTTTATATTTCTTAGTAAAACCAGGTTTTGTGTTTGATTTGTATAAGTCGCATTTAGTTATTAATTAAAATTGTTGAAAAGTTAGAAATGTATTGTTCTAAAGGTTTCTGCCATGGCCTACTAGCAAAAAATGTATGTTTTAAAAATGCAAATATTGGACGCTATATTAAATATAAATATATAATATTATATATTTTTAAAACGCGTGTAAAAAGCTTAACCAAACCATCTAAAATATATAGGGGGTCCCATTTAAAAAAATAAATTAGGGCCCGATAACTTTTTGACCAGACCCCGTATACTCATTTTGAAGGCGGCACTGGATTCTACGGAAAAAGTTATATAAGGAACAGTTTTTACCTTTTCGATAACTTATCAGATAGCTGAGATACGAGGCATGCTTAAAAATGCAATATTTTCAAAATCACCCTGTATCTTAAAAACAAAACAGGCTATGAAAATTCTGTTCACGGTATCTTTTGTTTCACAAAAAAGTAACATAGTAATGCGAAAACCGCAACTCTCTATTTATAATAATAAAGGAGATACCCCGTAAAACCATCGAAAATTGTATACAATGCAAAAAATGCACAATTACTTGCCATTTGAAATGAAGTCAATAACATCTTTTCCCGCATTTCGCAGAGCTTTAAGGTCAGACTTATTGGAGAGAGCCTTGTACGCAGTAAACGACTTTTTTGTTCATGCTTAATTTTGAGCATCTTACATCTTACACACTGGTTTAATGTTTGGTGTTTAGTATTTGATGTTTAAATATTTTGATATTTAATATTTTATATATTATTTCAGGAAATTTTGACCACGTACAAATTTCACAATTGTATAAGGTTTTGTATAGTTTGGTTTTTCTTTTTCTATTCATTGTATGTCTCTATTTGTGTTTTTATATGTTTTGTACTCTAGCTCTAGCTTTGTCTAAAAATTGTGAAATTTTTTGACAATAACTGTTTTATGATTTTCATTTTTTCGCGTCACCTTTTTGACCAAATTCCACGTCGTCTTCATTTTACTATTCGAATTGTCTGTGTAATTCTTGTTAGCAATTAACTACCCCCTTCATTACTTTTTTAAGCGCCTTACAATAATTTGTACAATATAACATATAAAAAAAATGTGTCTATTTTTTGACTAAAGCATTGATCAATTTCATCCAAACAATGATAAGTGTGCTGAAATTTAAACTTAGATTTTTCTCTAATTGTCGACGACATCAAGTACGGTTTTTAGATTATTAAGGCTGGACTCTGCCTAAACAATACCTGCATTAACATTATTAACATACCCAAATAAGGATATCTGTCAATAATACAGAAACTTTTACAACTACATCAAAAAATAAAAAATTTAAAAGTTTTATCAAATATGCAGTAGCCATTTTTTCACTGTTTTATTACTTAATTTTGTTTCCTGTTTTCTGAACTCATGCCTCGGAATGCTTTCGAGACTTTTCAGTTATTACTGATATTGACGGAAAATATGATGGTTATCGTATGTTCTAACAATTTAAAATTTCAACCTTAATTCACTAAAGTTTTTTTGTAGATTCTGGACTTAACCAGGCATGCTGCTATTTTTAACTAACGCTCCCTAATTATCAAAAATTAGGATATACTATTTCGTAAACTGAAAGTTACCTATATAGCCAAACTGTTGTTTTTAATAAGATCTGTTATGCAAGGCACTTTTATTTCACCCGTTTCATTTGCACTCTCTGTAAAAGCTAACCACCAGGGTCGAAGATGATTGGAATATAGAGAATTTCTGAAGGCTACTTGGTTTTATAAATCTCGGAAATTAAATATTGCTGCAATAGAACCTTGAATATCAAAATGTTTGAGCTTTATTAAAAAATAGCGACCTTCTTGAGAAACCCTTTATATTCAAACCAACTTCGATACTCGCTCGTTGCTTTTATAGAGTTGAAATGAAATGGGAAAAAGTAAAACTTGTTTGACAACTCAAACTTGCGATAAAACAGGTTCTATCAAAACCAAATAAAAATATCAAAAAGTATAAGGTAACTTCCGACTCGCAAAATTATTTGCTAAAAATAACAACCATCTTAAAGACCATTTTGCGTATTTTACATTATATAAGTGTAAACCCTAATGAATTGGTTCAAATTTAAAATTGTAATATGCCTCAGTGTATGACACAATCAAAATTTTGAGATAACCATCGTATTTTCCGGCATGTCAATGAAAATTGAAAAATCTCGAAAACGTCCCGAGGAATGCATCGAGTAAACAAAATTGAGTAATAAATCAAGTGAAAAAATAGCTACTGCGAATTTTGGAAAAACCGTCAAATTTTTGTACTATATAAGTTTATTGTTTCTTTTATAGGTAAAAACCAAATTTCAGTTAGTGGGTGCGGCCGCCATGTTATTGGCAGGAAAAATGGAAGAGATATATCCAGTCGATGTTAAAGAGTGGGCGTATCTCACTGGAGATGCTTTTACTCCAAGGCAGATCATCAAAATGGAGCAACTGGTGGCGAGAATTTTAAAGTAATTTTACTAAATAGAATTATACAAATTTGGTTTATAACTTAATTTAAAAATTACAGAGCCGAGTATGTAGGACAACCATTAACAAAATTATTTTGTATTTCACAAGGTATTCTTGAACTAGCATGGATGTTTTGACATTTTTGTACATCTAATGACATAAATTATTTAAATATTATATTTAACTGATCTAAATCTTTATAGGCTGTCTCTAGATTTCAATTAATACATAAACAATAGGACACGCGTAACATTTAATAATCAAAATATAAATTATCTTCATTTTTTAATTCCTACCAATAGATTTTATGTATCGGTGAAAATTAATTAGGGCTGGGCGATTATTAAAAGTAATAATCGATGTTCGATTATTTGTAATAATCGATTATTCTCGATTAATCGAATAACCGATTTATCGAAATAATAATAATTAATTAATCGATATGAAAATAACTGATATAATCGATTCGTCGACGTGATCGATTAATCAAAATAATCGATTAACCAAAATAACCGATTAATCGAAATAATCGATTAATCGAAATAATCGATTAATCGATATTTTCTGAAATATTAATCGATTAATCGATAATTTCGTAAAATATAATCGAATAATCGATTATTTTGCCCACCCCTAATCCTATAATATTGTAGTAAGTGAAGCTGAAGCTGAAACTTCGGTAGAATCATTATTGCACGATATTGGTGCAAGACTGATGTTATTACAAAAAGATGTAATAAATACTTTGGCTGAATCAGCAGATAAAATATATAATTTAGTTTTAATTTGTAAATATGGCTTTGATGGCACCTCGGGACAGTCAGAATATAGGCAAGTGTTTTTGAACAACAGCTGCACTGATGCATATTTTTACTAGTTTGATAATTATTAGATCAATTTTTAAAAATAGCGATCTTTGAAATACTTGTATGGCAAAATTGCAGGCCTTCATCAACGTGTTTCTGTCATCCAATAAACATTCATTCTGCTCATGAGACTCCTGAATTAACCGTTGCAAAAAAAGGAAATTTGGATCATCAAATTAAAAATTTAATTTATCTTTTTTACAACGAAGGAGCCCTTAATTTTCAAAATTATTTTTTAAAACGGTTTAAGAACATACAAATGATTTTTATCGTTAGTGATATGATACACCCTATATAAATATACATGAACCCAAAATTTAACAATAAATCATCTTTGTCTAAAACACGTTGTTTAAAACGTGTAATACTTAATAAGACTTAGGTCTTATTTCTGGTAAACCTTATTATGGCCAATGCTAGTTTTAGCGCGGGGAAGGCGGCACGCCATTGACGTCCCGCCACGGAGAGTGAACCTTCTTGTCCTATAGTTAATGTTCAGTGATATAAGTTATGAAAACAAAAATATTTTCTCTATGTTACTAATATCTTATAAGTTTAAATAAATCACAGCAAACGTTAGTAATAATAAACATATAATTTTAGATACAGGTTGCAACCTCCCACAATGTGCACATTTATAGAACACTTTTGCCATGAACATAACTTGGATTCAAAAACAATGAATCTGGCCATGGTAAGTTTAAAATTGATAAACTTTATTGAAAAATTTTGCAATATTATATTTTCTCATGTGTTTTATAGTATATCAGCGAGCTAGTTCTACTGGAAGGAGAGGCATATCTGGATCACTTGCCATCAAAATTGGCAGCATCCTCTATCGCTTTAGCTAGGTGAGGGCAAATATATATTTTAAAAATTATGTAATAATATTTCTAAGGCCAGTTTTTATCATAAAATCACAGAGTATGTGGTCAATCATTAAAATTCTTTTTTTTATATTTTAAAGATTATTTAATGATATTTCTAAGGACAGTTTTTATCATAAAAAATTTACAGAGTAGTTTATCTAAATCTTGGTGAGTCTAGATTAGTCTCACATTACGTATAAGAAACGTTGTTTTCGCCTAAAAAACTAATATTAGTTAAAACCCCAATGTGAGAAAACAAATAAAAGTTGGGTTTGCCTGCACTGTTTGAAAGTATTGAAATATTAGCTTTAAATTTCGTAGGTATGATTGAAATATTTGTCTCTTATGCTTCTCTTGATACGATAACTATAAAAATCTCAACGTAAGTCCCAAATAAAAGAAACAACAATAATTGGATTACATTTTCAAAATCGGCCAAAGTCCGACATTCATTTTCGAGGAATAACTAACTAATAAAAATAGTAAATAAAAAAGTTGTAGAGTTTGAGAAAGTCGGCGAAAGCACGCGGGTCAAAAGTGATTTTATGCCACTAGTGTAATAGTTATTTTTATGTAAAAGGCGTAAAGCAGGAGGTCTTCAGTTTTTTATGATTCAAGGGCCAGATTTGGGTATCACTATCGACCAATGGGCCGCAATGTAGAGCAGATTCAAAATTTAAGGTGGCTTAAGACTTTCGGTCAGGTGGAAAGCAACGTTTTAAAGACAGGCGTTTATTTAAAAAAAACACTAAGATTTCCGGCATTCTTTATTTTTAACAAGTTACTCTTGCCCGTAGCAATACGAAAATTAATTTCGTTAAGTCATTAAGATGAGAGTTCTTTATTTTGGTACAAATTTTTTGAATTGACGTGTTTCATTCGGGAAAACAATTATTGTTTAAATTCATAGGTGCTTCCAAATAATGACACCATGTTCCTAACCATGAAGTCGAACATTCGTATTTTTGTCAATATATTTGGAGTAAAAATGATAAGTGCGTCAAATTTGACAAGTTCGAGAAATGTGTCAAATCTTTTTTCTAAAGCTGCAGTTTCCACATATTGAGTTTAGCTTCAAAGCTTTTTATGATGTCATACAAGTTGCTTATAGGGCTTTCCTTGCCTTGTAGCTGCACATTCAGCAGATGCAAAGTAATATCAGTCCATAAGCTAAAATCAATGATTTATTCTTGGTCTCCGAAAACGACAGTAGTTCTTTTCTTGCCTACCACGAACTTTTATTTGCTTCTTTGAGGTAGAACACCAGCTTCAACATTTTTCCTCTGCTAAGCCAACGAACGTCGGAGAGAGAAATTAGCAATATTCCCATACTCCCCATCTATATCGGACAAGAAATTTTGTAATTTTCGGTGATTGAGTCCTCGAGACCTGACCAAATTTCTCATTTTTATTTTCTTTCATAACATAACACTGATCGACATTTTTTTCTTGTAACATTAAGCTGAATAGCACACTGTGAACACACAATGATTCTATCTAAATACGAAAATGGCCAAAAAAGGTTTTAACACGTAAGGTTTTCTTGTTACATTAAACAAATCACATATACAAGGGCTCCATTTAATATTTATTGAAAACAGTATTATACACATTTTTGAACCCTGCATAACGGCTATATTTATAATTTATATTTAATTAATATCTAAGAAAAAAGTAAACGTGAAACATATTCAAATTTATTTGAAACGTACTAACCTATTTCTTCCTTTTATGGGGGAGCCAAATTCTCTCCTTAAAAACCAACAGTAATCACCCATCATGGCTGGATTCCATCACCCTTGGTACCGAATTTCCAGTGCCCTGATATCTTGATGCAACCTTTCACCCTCCTCGTCGCTGATAACGCCCAAATTCTCAGGAAAAAATAATAAATGGGAATGGAGAAAGTGAATTTTTAATGACATCCGGCAAGAATTTGTCGAAATCCACAAGTTAATAACTAGTTGCTCGTATTTTGCATC
Source organism: Pissodes strobi (assembly GCA_016904865.1). NCBI lineage: Eukaryota > Metazoa > Arthropoda > Insecta > Coleoptera > Curculionidae > Pissodes > Pissodes strobi. The sequence continues at coordinate 34,967 of MU188487.1, read as the reverse complement.
CATATTGTTGCCTAAAAATCCCCTCACTAAACTTACAAATGAGTTCCAAGCTCTGAGTTTTTAGTGATGAGCTTTTCTATAGAATTAACATCGTCCAGTAATTTTCTAATTTTTGGCCCAATAAATAGTTATTTGTTTTACTAGGCAGCAAAGTAGTAGATTGACTGCCGCGGCTGATAGTTCATAGCCGGACATTTGGCGTCACTTAACTGGGAAAAACTCGTCTTAGGTATTTAAATATTTCACCTTCTTTATTGATAGCCTTCACAAAGTTTTCATCAGTCCAAGTTTAATGCGAAGAGGAGGGAAAATGACATTTGGATCTATACATCTTAACATTTTGAGAGCCCGGTTGAAATTCACTATATTTTTAATACATAATGGTCATCCTAACAAAGAAAACAGCAATATTTTGTAAATCTTCCTTGAAGCCCCAATAAAATTGCTATAACTTTTAAATCCCCACATATCTGCAATTTGTACCGGTTTTAGTGTATTTCATTAATTCATATTTTCATAGGTCTCTTTCGTTGTAACTGAATGGGCAACGGGTATAGATAGTTTTGAATCTCCATTATGTAATAACACATCTTTTAAAGCATATTTCGATAAGTCTATGAGCAATCGCCACTCACAGGGAGTATGCTCGATATTAAGGTCCTGCATTAACCATTAACTGAATTTTCCATATGGTTTCATTGGCTAATAAATTCCACTCCTTAAGACGAGACCCAAGAACTCTGCCTGCTGCTTGGACAACCCTAAATCATTTAACTCACTTTAAACAATCAAATTTGGCTCGGCGGAGCTGGAACAAAGAGCAAAAGTGGGGTCGGTACACTATTCTTCTGATGCGTTATTATCTCCATTATCTCCCAAAACAATATCTTCCCAATCTAAACGCGGAGTTCAGTCTGCATTGTCAGGAACAGCTCTTATGGGAGAAAGCAAATTCGGCTATTCTATCCTGCGCTTTACTTTTTTACTACTATACTATACTTTTTCTACGACTGCAAATAATAGATATTATGTAGTATTTATTATAATATAATATATCCAGCATCTTGTCTTTAAATTAAAATTAATAGTATACAAGACAATGCAAACATTTCTACAGCAATGTTCAGATTTAGAAAAGGGGCTAGGGTCATGCACAGTCCTCAAATGGGGCCACCGGTGTGGGGTCCCTATCTTCCAAATATGTTGAAAAAAAGGCTCCAGGGGCGAAGCCCTAAAATGAGGCCCGAGGGAGGCGAAACCCTAGAATGGGGCCTATGCTACGGGAGTCCCATTTTTTACAGATTTAGGAATGGAGCCCCGGGAGCGAAGCCATTAAATTGGGCCTCAAGCCTTAAAAGGGGTCCCTTGGTATGAGAGCCCCATTTTCTACAGTTTTGGAAAAAGGGGCTCCTGGGGGATGAAGCACTAAAATTGGGGCCCCATTTTTAGAGGTCTAGGAATGGGATCTCTGAGGGCGAAGCTCTAAAACGGAGACGAAGCCGTTTAATCCAAATATCCGAATAAGCGTGTGAAAAAGTATACTTTGCACACGCCGTGTGCAAAGTATATTTTTCACACGATGTTTGAAATGTCCAGTTTTCAAGAGCAGTTTTTAGTGCGTTTTAGTCTATTTTCAGGACAGTCGTAGAAAAAATATTTTTTTTTCTCCTAGAAAAACCTGACATTTGATAACTTTCAATATTATTCATTTCCATTGTAACGAAAGGAATGGAGCATCTGGTATGAGAAAAAATATTTAAAACTGCCGGCAACGTAACCGCAACTAATGAAAGGTTATTTAGTCAGTTAAAAATTGTTGGGAATTTATTAAAGACTGCAATGAGCGATGAAAGGTTAAATGACCTTTTATTATTAAAGTGTGAAAATGGGTTATTGGGCGAAATTTAAAGAGAGAACAATAAATTAGATATTTAAAAATTTGTCGTTTTCATTTTAAAAATGAATATTATATTATTTTCACACATTCATTTAGCAAATACCTAGGTATTTGTAAAATTAATTAGTTTTTATTTTATTTCATCGTGGTAGCAAAAAAATTTTCCGGCGCCGGCGCGGCCCCAATACCAGGCTTCTTCAGTTGAATGGCGCCAGATCTCAGTTCTCCCCCCAATGAAAACAATGTCGCTACGGCCCTAGGTTCAGATTTAATCTTCTAAAACGATCTCAATTAGCAGTATATTTAAATGATAAGTCACAGAGCAAAAATAATAATTTTGGTGCACTTCAGTGCCATACCAGATGATTATGTTTGTATCGCTTTTTCTCATTTCTCCCCATAAATTGCAGTCTTAAGGTAAGCGCAGACTGGCCGGAGCCGCACGCGCCGACTGAGACTAAACAAAATATTGTAACACTGTGTTGAACAAAGGTGCGCAGACCGTCCGGAACCGCAAGAGTCGAATTGCCATCGTTCAACACAGTGTTACAATATTTTGTTTCGGCTCCGTCGGCGCGTGCGGCTCGTTCGGCTCAGGCTAGTCTGGGCTCACCTTAATTCTCCTTGCATATAATAACTACCATGCCGACACCGTAGCGTGATAGATATCTTTATAATTTCAATAAAATTATTGAGAAATATGTTTTAAAATATCCAGGAATTTTCTGGTGCTAGTTTTTGTTCCTTCAATATACCTTTCATCCAGTCCTTTCTTCTTACACAATATTTTTATCCATTTATATGTACAGGGTGTTCCAGAAAACTGTTTAAATGGAAATACCTCTATTATTTTTGAAATTAGAAAAAAAAATTGCCAACAAAAGTCGTTTGATCTGATCTGCTTTAACACATGCTTTTGTCTTAATGCGTACATGATTTTTCAAAAGAGAAAGGCACGTATCAACTTTGTTTTTAAATGTAATATACCCCATTATTTATGATTTTGAGTTTTCTATTAAATTTTGGCTATTTTTGTATACATATCTCATGTATCAAAACCTTACCTTCGAAATATTGAAGATTTTAGAATTACAAAACACTATGAGTTTTTCGGTATTATTATTTATCTATTTAGATATCTGCTGCGACCTGGAGATATAGGTTTATTTTTTAAATATCATGGCATCCCGTTTGAAGCTTGTTTTACTGATTCATCTCTATTTTCTGCTAACAGTTTACAAAATAAGCTGTAATACATAGTTTTTAAATTCTCTTTACTAAACTTGGAAATAATATACTTGGTAATCCATAATTAATCATTAACAAGAAAATAAATAAAACGTATAATTCCTAGCTTAAACTAAATGATTTGCATGTGCCCATTACGTTGTCACATTTCTCGTAAATTCTTTTCTGGCGTTCCAGTACATTTATAATTGCTTCGTTCTTATTTTCATTTAAATTTTTTAGTTCTTCGACAATTTTTCTATAAATTTCTTCAATATTTTTATTTTTGTCTCTATATAGACTGAATTTTTCAGATAGTCCCAAAGGAAGGTAATCATAGAGGTTGGAACTGGGAAGTTTGCGAGCCAGTTGAGTGTTTCATATTAGAATATTATGGGGAGGTGGTTTGTCTTGTTGCCAAACTATATTTTGCCCAGTTTAACGTGATAGTTCACCGATAACGTGCTCAATTTCATTTTCGAAAAATTCCAAATTTCTTAACCAATTGGTGTTACGGGTAAAATCCGGATTTCAGATGTTATGCCTCAAAATGACCCATCAAACTTGTATTGAGGAATATCCTTGAAAAGCAACTGGCCTAACAACGGATCAAATATGATAGCTTCTCCTATCAAAAATACTGGTTGTTCGTCGTTTAATGTTGAATTGGTCTAATTTTAAGATGGTAGTATCTATTTTGATTTAAGATTTTCTCAGCTGTTCCATAATTAACTCTCTTGTTTCGAGGTCCTTACTTTGGTAATTATTGGATATAGCCCCATCATTACGATTCATAATTTCTATATTTCTAGGGATTCTAATGCATTAAAAATTAAAATTTGAGAGAATGTTTCCCTCATGTATAAAAAATCCCATTAGAGGATGGCAATTCTCTCTCAAAATTACAGCGATAATTGCACTGTAGAAACCGAAAGAGCACGGCGATAATTGCATCGTACGTATCTATGGTAATTCCATTGTAAGCTTACGATGACAGCGACAGTTTATAAATAACGTCAAAGTCAAGTGAATATATATTATTAAAAATGTCTGGTTTCGGATAAAAAAAATCGTATTTTTGCGTCTCTGTACTTTGTGTACAGTTACATGTACGTTTTTGCATTAAAAAAGAATAAAAATGTATTTTTTTAAACCATCCTTATTCGGGAAATATTCCCCCGAATCACACTCGTGCATCAAAATATCCAGATAATTTTGCATTCGAGCGTGCTGTCTTAGAAAAACTGCATTCGGTCATTTTCATATTTTGGAAAAAGAGCCCTCCACCTTCGGTGTCGGGCTCTTTCTCAAAAATAAGAAAATGAACTCATGCAGTTTTTAGACAACACGCTGTCATGCAAAATTATCGGTAATTTTGATGCACTTGTGCAATTACTTCCGAATATTTCCCTCATGTATAAAAAATCCCATTAGAGGAGTGCAATTCTCGGAAAATTACAGCGAATATTTCCCTCATGTATAAAAAATCCCATTAGATGAGTGCAATTCTCGGAAAATTACAACGATAATTGCACTGTAGAAACCGAAAGAGCACGGCGATAATTGCATCGTACGTATCTATGGTAATTCCATTATAAACTTACGATGACAGGGAAAATTTATAAATTACGTCAAAGTCAAAATATATTTTTAAAATGTCTCGCTTCGGGAAATATTCCCCCCGAATTACACTCGTGCAACGAAATAACCAGATAATTGTGCATTCGAGCGTGTTGTCTTAGAAAAACTGCATTCGGTCATTTTCATATTATGGAAAAAGAGCCCTCCACCTTCGGTGTCGGGGTCTTTCTTCAAAATATGAAAATGAACTTATGCAGTTTTTAGACAACACACTGTCATGCAAAATTATCGGTAATTTTGATGCACTTGTGCAATTACTTCCGATAATTGCACTGTAGATACCGAAAGAGCACGGCGATAATTGCATCGTACGTATCTATGGCAATTCCATTGTAAATTTACGATGACAACGACAATTTATAAATAAAGTCAAAGTCAAGTGAATATATATTATTAAAAATATCTCGTTTCGGATTCAAAAAATCGTATTTTCGCATCTCTTTACTTTGTTTACAGTTACATGTACGTTTTTTTTATTCAAAAAAGAACAAAAATGTATTTTTTAAGCCATGTCCTTAGTCGGGAAATATTCCCCCGAATTACACTCGTGCATCAAAATAACCAAATAATTTTGCATTCGAGCGTGTTGTCTTAGAAAAACTGCATTCGGTCATTTTCATATTTTGGAAAAAGAAATATGAAAATGAAGTTATGCAGTTTTTAGACAACACGCTGTCATGCAAAATTATCGGTAATTTTGATGCACTTGTGCAACTACTTCCGATAATTGCACCGGTAGAAACCGAAAGAGCACGGCGATAATAATTGCATCTGTCGTATATATGGTAATTCCATTGTAAACTCACGATACAATTTATAAATAACGTCACACTCAAGTGAATATAATATTAAAAAAGTCTCGTTTGGGATTTAAAAAATCCTATTTTTGCGTCTCTTTACTTTTTTTTACAATTACATGTACGTTTCTGTATTTAAAAAGAGAATAAAAATGTATTTTTTAAAACCATGTTCTTATTCGGGAAATATTACCCCGAATTACACTCGTGCATCAAAATATCCAGATAATTTTGCATTCGAGCGTGTTGTCTTAGAAAAACTGCATTCGGTCATTTTCATATTTTGGAGAATGAGCCCGCCCCGAAGGTGGAAAATGAACTCGTGCAGTTTTTAGACAACACGCTGTCATGCAAAATTATCGGTAATTTTGATGCACTTGTGCAATTATTTCCGAAAATACAGCGGCGGAAAGAAGATCTTATGTATATTTTTATAATTTTGATTGATTGTTAAAATGGTGCTATATCCAATAATTACCTAGTGGTAATAACTGGATATTACCCCATGTTTGAAATTCGCGATTTTTTACGTTTCTAGAAATTCTAATGCTTTATAGAAGTATATTTTAAAGGACATAAATTGGCGAGAACTAGATTTTCTCCATGCTTTTTTTTTTATAGTTTTGGTTAATTTGTTTGAAAAGATAATAATAATAAGATGCTTTATTGTCAAAAAAAATTACAATTTGTAGACAAAGCTAGAGCTATAGTACGAAACATATAAAAACACAAATAGAAACATACAATGAAAAGAAAAGGAAATCCTAGCTATACAAAAATGTATACAATGGTGCAAATTGTACGTGGTCATAACATTTATAAAATATTAAATATCAAAATATTTAACCATTTAAACATAAATCCTAAACACTAAACACCAAACATGAAACATTAAACCAGTGTGAAAGATGCTGAAAATTAAGTATTAATAAAATAGTATATTTCATTACCAGTCCGGAAACTAGGCTTTTCCGGTGCGCGCACGACAGGTTCTGGTGTGAGGCGTAGCCGAACACCGGAAGTCGTGCAAACACAGGAAAAGCTGTTTGTGGACGTGTAATGAACGATATTTTTCATAATACCTCTCTGAAATCAAGACATAAACATAAAATTATTATAATTTTACGTATCTAAAATCAAACGTCAAATTTGCAAGACAGGTATTTATCTAATATTCATCAAGCGTTGCTATGGAAATGTGTTTGTATACTTTGTTGTAATTGAATAGGCAGCTAATTTTGGAGTATTTGTGACAAGTAATTTCAGAATAAATAAAATAATTTTACTTAAAATTAGACTATTGACGCTAAAATGTACTAGATTAATCTTGTAGACTGCATCGCTGTATAATTTTAACCCAATTTATTATACTTTATGCTTATTGGGTGACTAAATAACTGCAAATTTAGCACTTAAAATCAGGGAGCGGGAAAACTTTTCCCGCTCCCTAATTAGGGACCGGGAAAATTTTTCCCGTGCCCGAACCGAAAAGACTTACTTTCTTTGCTCTACAGAGAAGTCGAAAATGATAGTTTTCAGTGAGGTATTATGAAAAAGTCGTTTACTGCGTATAAGGCTCTCTTTAAAAAGTATGATCTCAAAGCTCTGCAAAATGCGGGAAAAGATGTTATTGACTTCATTTCAAACGGCAGATAATTGTGAATTTTTTTTGCAACAGTAAAGAGCTTTTAACTAACTCTGCGGGTGGGGTTGGCAGATAAAGATCATGCTCCGTATTCCTAAGTGGACAGCTGTGAGATGGCCTATCTGGAATAGCAGATACGTGCTTGCGGATGAAGCAATGAAACTACAAAAAGACATTTTTCTTTTGGTAGTTTTCGGTTATATTAGGTTAGTTTTGATTAGCTTGAGTTAGTGTTACTTAATTTGGATTGGTGTTGGTTGGCTTGGGTTACCTTGGGTTAGTTTTGGTTAGTTTGGGTTAGTTTGGGTTTCTAGTGAGAGACGTGCTAGTACCTTCAGAGTATTTTATTATCTTGGATTAGCTGCGGGATGCATATTCATAAGTTACCGACGAAACAAGCGCTCGCATAGGGCGACTGTATTATAAGTGTTACGTTTCATCCTTCAAATATTTGATTACCTCATGCCTGGCCCTCCGCTCGCTTCGCTCGCTCCGGGCGCAACCAACAAATTCTAACCAAAGCTAACTCAACGAATGAAAATCATCTAGATTTATATTACAGTCGTTCATGCGAGCGTCTGTTTGTCTGGCTTGTTTCGTCGGTATCTTATGAATATGCCTGGCGGGATAGGTTAGATAATTGATTCAAATTAGTTTCAGTCTATTTATTATTCATTAACATACCATTTATATTGCAGATTGAAGTATATTTGTTTAAAAAACTTTAATTTTCTATGATGAGGTTATATCCAGCTGTTATCCCTTTCTAATTATTGTATATACTTCTAACATAATAATTAATCAAAATTATAAGAAATATGCAGCAAATGTTGTTTCCGCCAATTTATTTTCTTTCAAATTTACATCTTTAATACCTAAAAATGTAAAAATCGCCAATTTCTATGGTGGGGCTATATCCAACTGTTACCCATAAAATATCTGTAACACAGTCTCTGATAGATTTTCTTAGATTTTCTTGAAAATAAAGCAATATAATAAGATTCCCTCCTTAATTCCTTGATTTTGTGGTTCTATTATTTACTAGAGATGTTGTTTCTGGCAATAACGGCCCCGTATTAATAATACTTGGTGTTGGTAGAGATGGTACTCTCCTACCATTCTAAATATTTTCCTTATTGCAGTGGTAAAGCTCGGCCATTTTCACCTTTTCAATAATCATTAATTTTCTAACATATTAGCAGAAAATAAAGATGAATTAGTAAATAAAACTTTAATATCAATACCATGATATTTGAAAAATAAATCTTTATCTCTAGGTAGTACCAGGTATCTAAATAGGTAAGCAATTATTTCGAAAAAGTCATAGTATTTAGTAATTCTAAAACCTTCGATACATCGAAAACCGTTAAATTTTGATTCATGATAATTACTGATACAAAAAATATGCAGCAATTAATAGACAATATACAAAATCATCAAATAATGTAATATATTACATTTAAAAATACAAAATTCCCCTTTGCCTTGCTTTTTTAAAACACCATATATGCATTAAAACAAAAGCATGTGTAAAAGCAGGTGAAATCACACAACTTTTATTCGGAATATTATTTCATAATTTAAAAAATAATAAAGGAAATTATATTTAGAAAGTTATCTGGATCACCATATACAGGGTGTTTTCTTTCTAACTGAACACTCAGCAACTTTCTTATTATTGAAGATTAAAGCAAGGTTTAAATCTGAAGATCGCTTGATAAATTATAGTGAATTTTAATGCTATAGCGATTTTTTGTCGCCTTCGGTATAAGGGGTGTGGAAATAAATGCATTTTTTTTAAATGAGTCATTCTGTATATTTTTCATTTTTAAACTTCCTGAAAAATTAGCTTTTCTACTACCAAACACTCTTTAGATATCTTGTATTATTATTAAGATATTTACGTTTAAAGCTATACATTATTTGCTTTTTCACATGGTCGGTTTGTAATTTAAGATAAAATTTTAAGTAAGTCATGCATGACGTTAAAACTTTAAACGCAAATATCTCAGAAACTATACAAGATATCCAAAGAGTGTTTAAAATTAAAAAAGAAATTTAATTTAAAAAAGAAAAATAGGCAGGTATTCTCATTTTAAAAAATTTAATTTATTGCCAATATTGCCTATAATTTATCAAACAATTTGCCATTTCGAACCTACCTTTTATCTTCAATAATAAGAAAGTTGCCGAGTGTTCCAGTTATATAAAAACACCCTATACATAAATTATTTAATAACCGAAATCAAATTCCTTACTGAAAATTAGTTTTAGATTTTTCCAATTCCAATTTTGTTTTTTAGAATAAGTTTTAAAATATAGAATTAGCTTTTGGGTTAATTTGAATAATTTTTTTTACGTTTCATTAGTAAAAAAGAACTGTTTAATTGCTTCTCATGAAGTTTAAAGCTTAACTTCGAACTATTTAATAGCCTATTGAATGCATGAATCATGAAAGATATTGATTTTTTTATTAATCTTTCTAAATATAACAGAAGACAAATTCCTAGCATGCAATTCTGTTTTCCTTTGATTTTTTGAATCTATAATAATTAAGTTTGTATCGAAAACAACAATCAATGCTGAACAAGGCGACTATTCGCTGGTTGTATCATCACATATTGTAATATATTATAATTTTTATTAAAATATTTACTTTTACAATTTAGTGCCTACAACTACCAGTTTACGCCTTTAAATGAGACTGAAATGTATCATTTTGGTCCTGGTCGTTGAAGAAAATGTATTAAAATTTACGAATAAGGCTGAATTCTTATGCATCCGGTATCCGAGGATACGATGGTCCGATAGTGTTTCTATTGGTTAAAATATTCGTCTTCCTATTTGTTCCATTGCCAAGATTTTCGTACCCGGATTTTATATTTGGCATTCTTATTTATAAAGTAACCCGTTTCACATTCAGCACATGGTTGGGATCACCCAAAAACAAGTGTTTTACCAAAAAATATTCCTTCTGAATTTAACGGAAATTACCTTAAAGTAAGTGGAAATCTCTCCACAGAAAAATTCGGTATACATGTATTATATATAATAGGTCTGAATTAACCTGTGCCCCAAAATAATAGGTTGGAAACTTTTACTACACATCCTCAAAAATATTTATTTTGATAAGCCTTGGATAAAATTATGGTAAGTACTTTGTTGTGCTCTATTTGTATAAATATTCCGAACTCAAAATCTTTAAGATCGTTGTTTGTGTTTTTCCTAATTAATTTGTTAATACTAGCAGACGTAGACGAGATACAAATACCACATTATTTACCTTTAAAGCTTTAAAACATTCTGACCAATAGGAGTTTCGCCGGATCATCGTATCGTTGGATATCGAATGCATGAGAATCCAGCTTAATGCTTTGCATTGGATTCTGTTAATTTTACTGGCAGTTCATTATGAGATGGCATATATATTTTTAGGTATACATTATCCAAAAAACAACCATGGCCGAGGAAATTTAAAGAACATTGCGGGTATAGTATTCAACAACTGAGTCCAGTTCTACAAAAACAGCAACAAACATTCAGAGACAGTCCGCTCAAAGGTCAGCAGGCAATTCAAACTAAATACAGGAGCGATCGGTACCACCAAGTGGCCCTCTTAAAACCTAGGAACTTATTGTTAGAAGACTTTGAGAATGAAGACTGAGTGAGGTTAGTAATTATTTTTCATTGAAGTCTCAATTTTATACTTTCCTTAAAGTCAAAACCTGCATCAGTGTTCTCTTGAATATCTTGTTTTGATTTTAGTTGGAGAGCTGGTAGTAAAAACAACTACCTCATAAGTTACCAAAGGTTGTACGCCTTTAGGTTGTAATTTTAAAACCGTCCGTCTGCCGGGTGTGAGTGGACGCCTTATTAGTTTAAAATTTAAACAAAAAAATTAAAATAGCTCATAACTACCCAATTATTACCAGCATAAACGTTTTATGAAAATGACCCAAGATCTTAACAAAATTGAAATCGAAGGCGTCTGCCGTTGGAAGTGATCGCTATTTCGAAGCAGACGAAGTCAATTATGTCAAAACAAGCCTCGAACTTCCTCAAGAGTTACCGCCGTTATTTTTGTGTCAAAATATTCCTAAATATATTACTAATCAAAGTTAAAAGAGAAAACTTTGGTAGACGATCGCATTCAAATCGCAGACGGGTTTAAAGTTGAAAGTTAAAGAAAAATATCTTGTCTTAAATTTCAAACTTTAGCTTATAAAAAGTGACCTATTTGGATTAAAGATTTGCGAAATTTTTTGCAACTTTCAAGTTTTCCTAATTAAAGAATTAAATTTTTAAAATAAGCGTTTAACATAATATTAAAAAACGCCGTCAACTTCTTCACAAGTTACCTTCAATTTTTTTGAGAGAATATTATCATTGTTGTGTAAGTAACGAAGACGTATAATGAAAATTTCGGCAGACGGTCACATTCTAAGAAAAGACGGGCCTAAATTGGTAGCTATCAATATAATAAGGTACGCGTAATATAATGTTTTTATTAAAACGTCCTCGGGTGTAGGGCTCCTTAAGAAAAAAAACAAGCTATACCGAAATCTGAAAATAATAGGCAGTGACTCATCCCCAAATTTCTTTCTAAAAACCCACAAAAACCTCAATATGGGAGTTTAGTCGTGCATATGGAATACGTTCCTAAATTAACAATGTTAAAAACAATTAATTTTTAAAATATGATGCATATAGTGCATAGTTACGCAAATTTATTTGATATAAAACTATGTGTCACTTACTGCCTACATTTTTCAGTTTCGAATTTAGTGATATTATATTTATTTAATTTGAAACACCCAATAATAACAAAAATACTACATATTTTCTAAATAAAACCTAAACATTTATAATTTTTAGTAGGGTTTAGAATAAACCTTAGTATCAAGTTAATACCATCGCAGAAAAAAGTTGTACAACAAGAAGAAACAGAAATAAAACTCACAAACAAAATCTATGTAGCAAACAATAATATTATAGATAATAGTATATTATGATATAAGTGTATAAGAGGGCCTTTAAAGCAAGCGCGACATATTTCAAAACACGACGCGCAGCGGAGGGTTTTGTAAGTCGCAAGGGCTTTAAAGGTTCTTATACACGTATATCATACGCTATTTTTTATTACGAATGCATCATAATCCCAAATTTTTTTTAAATATTAAACTTAAGAATATGTTGATGAATATTTTAATCTGTCACATTTGACATGATCAAATGTTCCTATAGCAACCCTTAAAAATGTAGGCGCATCATAAAGATCATTTTATGCACGCTGCAGCGTGCGATAATCGTTGATTATGATGCATGCGTAATAAAAATAATATTATTATTGAGAAAATTAAAATGAAAATTTTAATATATTATTCATCTTCATCACTACTTGCATTGTAAAATATTTCATTTTCATCTGTGTCTGCGGCTGCGGTTTCATCTTCATTATGTCCGGAGGTGACATTTTGCAAATCTCATCAATTGTAGGAGGGGTTTGCGATCCAGTAAAGCATTCCAATTGGTATCTTCTATCAACTAAAACCCAGTCATGTTCTACAGGATTAAAGAAAATTGGATTAGGCTCTGCTCCATAATTCCAGATGGCGCAAACTTGATTAACGCTTTTTATTTTATTTATTAGTACCTTTCGACAAGGTGGCATCAACCTCTTACCAAAATATTTAACTTTGTTTATTGGATTTCTTCCTTGGGACACAGTACCACCATGGTTCCTAAGAAACAAATCTAGCCTTGCTTCATTCACACTACTACCATTGTGACTACCATATATCCAGCACACAAATTTTTCAATGCCTTCAATTTGCTCTTCCGATATATCCTGGAAATGGCCGAAAGAAGCAAAAATGTTGGCAATATTTACGTCTTTCTCAATAATGTTAAAAAGCGTTATTTTCCCTTTTCGAGCAAATGATGGGGTATAATCACTGCCTGTTAAAGCGTGATAGGCAGGTAAAGCTTGAGAAATGATGTCTCCTAAGTTTCTATATATATCGTTTACAGAAACGTATCTCAAAGTATTTTTTGACTGAAGCCCAGTTTTTATCCAAATTGGCACTCCATTTGTTAATTTGTGCATATATCCCAGTGCTATTATTAATATATCGGTATCGGATGCACGTATCACAATATTTGTATTTTCTGGTAGTTTAGCTATATGAAATAGAATCCCAGTATCAGCTTCGTTATTACTTACAATATAAAGCCTCATCAATTTTACAATTCACATCCCCACCAGTCTCATAAAATATGTAACAAATGTCTCCACAATTTACTTGAATAATTTTGTCTCCTAAAATATACGGAGGAACACTTGTTTTCCAGTGTTCCACTAAATAAACTGCACAAACTCGGTTTTGAAAGAGTCGGTTCTTAATGTTTTTAAAAAATCGTTAGGTCGCTTTTGCTCTTCTCCAATAATCTTAAACACACTATCCCTTCCTGATATCCCTGCTCTTCTCTCTCTTTCGATATCTTTTAATGATGGCACTACACACTTATCAAAAATTAGGCCTATTCTTTTGCTTGATGTTCTGCATAGCTTCTTAAAGATTTAGATAGCCAATCTGCCATAAGTAAGAGGAGGATCACGCAAGAGATGCAAAAAAAGAATCCAGCAAAAATCGTAAAATCTATTTGAGTTGGAATTGAGGAATTTGGTATACGATTTTCTAATAACTTGTATAATTTTGATTTATCTGTTTTATTTATACTTCCGTCAAGATGGCTCAGTGACAATGGAACGATTGTCAAAGGCTACGATAAGACAGTTAATAAATCAATTTTAAGTTTCAAAGATAATACCAAAAGTCGTCCCATTACGTTTCTTTCGACTTTTACTTCAGCTATTTTTCCGTTGCTTCTTTTCATTTCTAATTTATTTTCTGATGCAAAATGTGTGAATTACTTGTTTTGAAATAGGTTTTTCAAACCTATTTGCATTCTCGTTGCATTCAGTAATAAATCGATCTCTTAATTTTTCTCCTTTAGAAACAATATTTATAAAAGAAAATGTTTGGTTTCTTCGCTGGAAGTTTATCCAGTGGATAGATTAACGAGTTCATTATTGTTTAACATTTCAGATGAAAAGGGATTAAGAGTATTGGTAATTTGACTTAAAAGTTCCTTTATCAAGTATCTACCGTAAATACTTTTGAATTTCCTGAGACATCTTCAACGTGAATACAGCAATTTCTAATTATCACTGATGACGAACTTGGAGCGTCCAAGTCCATGACCTTTAATAAATAAGGACTTTACTAAACGAAATAAAGCAATTTTCTTTTATATTATTATTACATTAATATTTATGCTCACATTATATTCTAATTTAATACAAATACAAGGACAATCAAGACTAGAAGATACTCTATTACACCATTTTGATTTATAACATCACCAGCCATAAATTAAATTATATTATATTAAGGAAAAAATACCCAAGCCGGCAGCGTTGCAAAATTTCTCGCTGTATAATAATCAAAAAAAATATAAGAAACAATACCTACATGTCTTTGACAATAATCTACCTGCCTGTAATGTTAAACCTACCCTAACCTATAACAAGCTGACTATGCATTTTTCCATTTCCAATTTTATCTATCCAAATTTACTTACCAATAAATGGGTTATGCACAAATCACAATAAGTTGTTACGAATACACACTAAACTGACCAAAATAATATGAAGAAATAATTATTATTTTCATAGAAGCCGACGCCGATGACAGCCCTCACTTCTACGTCTTCGTTACTTACACAACAATGATAATATTCTGTCAAAAAATTGAAGGTAACTTGTGAGGAAGTTGACGGCGTTTTTTGATATTATGTTAATCGCATATTTTAAAAATTTAATTCTTTAATTAAGAAAACTTGAAAGTGGTTATTAATTGCAAAAAATTTCGCAAATCTTTAATCCAAATAGGTCACTTTTTATAAGCTAAAGTTTGAAATTTAAGTCAAGATATTTTTCTTTAACTTTTAATTTTAAACCCGTCTGTGATTTGAATGCGATCCTCTATCAAAGTTTTCTCTTTTAACTTTGATTAGTAATATATTTAGGAATATTTTGACACAAAAATAACGGCGGTAACCCTTGAGGAAGATCAAGGCGTTTTTTGACATAATTGACTTCGTCTGCTTCGAAATAGCGATCACTTCCAACGGCAACTTCGATTTCAATTTTGTTTAGATCTTAAGCCATTTTAATAAGACATTTATGCTGGTAATAATTGGGTAGTTATGAGCTATTTTAATTTTTTTTGTTTAAATTTTAAACTAATAAGGCGACCACTCACACCCGGCAGACGGGCGGTTTTAAAATTACAACCTAAAGGAGTATAGACATGTCAATTCAAATCTTTGGTAAGTTATGAGGTAGTTGTTTTTACTGCCAGCTCTCAAACTATTTACATTAGGTGTCTTCTAACTAACTATGAAACCGCACATAAAACGGCAATCTCCGGTAGCATAATTCGTTTGTCAACATGGCGGGATATTTATCGCCTTCAGGGCCAGTTTTTTATGTGCCTGTTAGTATTACGAGGAGAATAATTTCCATGATAATCATTGTTGCCACAATTGTTTCCATGGAAACAATCTTCTTGCTAAAGATAACAATCACATAAAAAACTGGGCCTCAATAGTGAAATTAACAACTAAAAATGACAGTCGATCGCACACTTCTCTAGTCAGTTGGAACAAACCTATTATTGTCAATTCCTATAATTTTTTGGCACGTCCAAAAACTTGGAGTCGGAGGTAAACCGGCCAACTGTCATCTCCACGTGCTTGTCAGTTTAGCTTAGTCCGAGATTAGTTTAGTACAGTCGTCGACGATAAAATTTTTGCGTTAACGCCAGTTTCCTTTGGTTTATTATTGAAGTAACTTCTTAAGCGAGGGTAAAGTCAGAAAAAATGAAACGCGTATCAAATTAGGACATGTAGCCGGGGTAAAATGATGATCCTGGATGAAAACTACGGGAAGCTATGGGGTCGAATTTTTTTATGGTAGGTGCACCGCATGGGGGGGGGGGGGGGGCTACCTTTGATCATATGGGGGAACGGGCTCTAATTTAACGGGGAATTTTGGGGAAAACATTTTTTACCGATCTTTGCAACGGAGCCTCGGATCGAAAATATGACGAGTGATGACCCCGTAAAACGAGGTCATCAGTGGAGTGGGAATTATACCCCCACCTCCCGGTTCAAATGACTAAAATAAGCTGAGACTAAGTAAAACTAACCGAAAGTTGATTCGACGACTAACCCAAATTAACCAAATCTATTGAAACTGATTATAACTTATTGAAACCGGTTCAAATAATTAAAATATGTTGAGACTAAGTGAAACTAACCGAAAGTTGAATCGACGACTGACCTAAACTAACCAAATCTATTAAAATTGATTTTAACGTATCGGAACCGCTTCAAATTACTAAAATAAGTTGAGAATAAGTGAAACTAACCGAAAGTTGATTGGAGTAATTACCCAAACTAACCAAATATAACGTATCGGAACCGGTTCAAATGACTAAAATAAGATGAGACTAAGTGAAACTAACCGAAAGATGATTGGACGACTAACCCAAAGAAACCAAATCTATTAAAATTGATTATAACGTATCGGAACCAGTCCATATGTAAAAAGTTAATCAGTTATACGTACTAATATCATATGTCAAAAGAAATAAATAATTATGTATAATTATGTATACAGTGTGTCCAAAAAAGTATGCAACATATGGGAAACTTCTTTATTATTAAATTCTCAGAAAATTTTATTCCTCATAAAAGTTGGTGCTTGCCCTAAAACAGTAAACGAGTATTTAAAATTTTACGTACTGCTTTTAGTGCGGACGCAAATGTAATTTTTCCGAAATCGCGTCAAGAGTAAAGTACCTTAATTTATAAAGATACAGCAAAATCTTATAAGGAAAAGT
>MU188487.1:2270-17389 GCA_016904865.1 Pissodes strobi | reverse complement strand
AACCCATTGTTTTATGCTAACTGTTTGTGTAAATGTGAATATGCTTAACCAATATTTATCTGTCTTATCAATTGTATAGTTTTACGCTATATTTTACATGATAACAACCATATTTGAACTGGATACATGAAAATAATGAAAACATTTTATAAAAGAACACGATATATGCTTCACATATATTTTCAATTATCTATAGAACAATGACAGTTGGACGAAATTGGTTTGTGCAGAAAAATATGTTTTGAATTTCTCTACAATATATATTAATATTTTATTTCGATAGGACCTTTAATAACAAAGTTATTTCGAATAAATCGTAAATGAATCAAACATTTTCGGTTTAGTTGGATTTGGTTAATTTTTTCTCACTTAATTATGAACGAAAAATTATCGATTTTTTATTTAGAAGAATTCGAACCTTTTTCAAAAATGTTATGAGAGACCGGCGCAGACGCGTGTCTGCATCCGTTACGTCAAAGATTTAGTGAATGTTTGAGCCCAACGAAGGTATGTTATTTTTAAGTGAAACATATCAATATGGTGATCATCCACTTTCTTTACTTGTTTTAGTTTCGGACCCTATTGCATTGCATTCTTTAATGATTAAAAATATGTCAAGATATAATACTTAAATATGACAAAATGTTAACAACGTATTTTGACATATGTATGTCAGAGAAAAATAAACGAATTTGACAGCTGTAACTATCAAATGTGACAATTGCACGTGTCATATTTTATTCCCAAACGACAGAGCATCGAAAAATACAAATCTTTTGTTAAAAATTTGTTTTGATATCTGTTATATTAAGGGGAATATTGTCACATTTGACATTTTCTTAAAACGTTTGATTGACAGAATCGTACATAGTCGTCTTTTAATAAGGAATGAATTTACAATATTCTAACATACATTTTGACATATTACAATGTCATTACAACGATATATCCATCATGAAATATGCATAATTATTTATTTCTTTTGACATATGTAAATGTTACGTGTAACTGATTGATTTTTGGTTCATTTGGGTTAGTCGTCCTATCAACTTTCGGTTAGTTTCACTTATTCTCAACTTAATTTAGTTATTTGAAGCGGTTACGACACGTAATAATTAATTTTAATAGAGTTGGTTAGTTTGGGTTAGTCATCGATTCAACTTTCAATTAGTTACAATTAGTCTCAACTTATTTTAATCATTTGAATGGGTCCCGATACGTTATAATCAATTTTCATAAATTTGGTTAGTTTGGGTTAGTCGTACAATCAACTTTCGGTTAGTTTCACTTAGTCTCAACTTACTTTAGTCATTTAAAGCGGTGCCGATAAGTTATAATCAATTTTAATAGATTTGGTTAGTTTCGGTTAGTCGTCGATTCAACTTTCGGTTAGTTTCACTTATTCTGAACTTATTTTAGTCATTTGAAGCGGTTCCGATACGTTATATTCAAATTTTAATAGAGTTGGTTAGGTTGGGCTAGCCGTCGAATCAACTTTGGGTTAGTTTCACTTAGTCTCAACTTATTTAACTTATTTGAGCCGGTTCCGATACGCTCTAAACAATTTCAATGATTTTGGTTGGTTTGGGTTAGTCGTCCAGTCAACTTTCGGTTAGTTTCACTTAGTCTCAACTTAGTTTAGTCATTTGAACCGGTTCCAATACGTTATAATCTATTTTAAGAGATTTGGGTAGTTTGAGTTAGTCGTCGAATCAACTTTCGGTTAGCTTCACTTAGTCTCAACTTATTTTAGTCATTAGAACCGGTGACGACACGTTATAATCAATTTTAATAGATTTGGATAGTTTGGGTTAGTCATCGATCAACTTTGGGTTAGTTTCACTTAGTCTCAACTTAGTTTACTTATTTGAGCTGGTTCCGATACGCTATAAACAATTTCAATAGATTTGGTTAGTTTGGGTTAATCGTCCAATCAACGCTACGAAAATACCGTAACGCGAGACGAAAACATATACCATCTCGTGATGCGACATTGAAAAATCACTCTCATGACACCAAAGAAGTATTCACTTCAAAAAGGTTAGAACGCGACAAATCAGTTAACTCTGAGTTAAACCGTTAAATCCTAGAAGATAACCTATTCATAATACATTTCTAATAAAGTAAATAATAAACATGTAATTAATTACATGTTTTATCCGTGTATAGCATTTCTTTTCCCTTCATTACATTTATCTCATCGGTCATCTGTCACATATGACAAATTGAACTTGGCTCTCCAACTTCAAAGGTGCCGACGGGTTTTTTCGCTACTCTGCGGTTGTTATTCTCGGTCACAACTGAAATCAAATCATAACACGCTCGATGAAATTCAAGATGAACTTGATGGCAATTGCCTAGAAGTAAAGCCATCAACATAGACATAAAAAAGATGAACTTTCAACGGAGTGTTTCTATTAATATCGAACATTAGGGGTGGGTTCAGAAAAACTCGGTAAAAATAAAACTGTATATAGAAGGATGGAAACTGATAACAATTTAAGAATGGACAAATTGATACATTACTTTTTGAATGCACTTTGAAAAGAGATAAGCAGAAACCCGATCCTAACCCCATTTTTTTGTTTGGTTTCAAATTTTTGCAGCAATTTCACTTTTTGTTCATTGGCCTGGGGCAGTCTTAGTTAATTCACCCTAATTTTTATCAAACAATGAATACTTTGGGAAATTATTGTTGGGCACCGACTGCATATCATTTGTCATGGGCGCAAACATGAGTGATAAATTTAGCTTCTACTAATAAATGGCATTACGTTCACTATTTATCAAAAACTTTATTTAGGTGTGCGTGTGTGATACAGACCACGCAAGGCTAAGGATTATAATATACCGTGGTACCGTAACCTGGCTTATACCGATAACGTTGTCCAAGTATGGAGACATGCACCCTTGTTTCAATTCACGACACTTTTAGACAACGCAGTAGTACTTCCACGATCGTTATTGTAGAACTACAAATACTACTCCTTTTTTGGTAAAGGGTTATACTTATTTATAGGCTCTTAGCACGATATTATGTATGTACGTATTATAAAAATCACAAAAGAATTCAAATTAAACACCGTACATAGAAACCCCTATTTTGTGCTTTTTAAAAATAAATTTATCTCACGTAATTCACAGAAAATAGATCTAACTAAAGAGCTTGCTAATATAATCTTGTTCGTGCTCCATTAATTTTTTACTTCCGGTTCATTTCTCTTTTACCTGTGATTTTCAGTATTTCACCAGTTTATTAATTCACAAATCTTACATTTCATATAAAACAAAATTGTGTGTAGTTCACACGCGGTAGAAGTTAAAACATCATAAAACTAAAAACCAAGCGGTCACCCATCCAAGTTCTAACCACCTCCGACGTTGCTTAACTTCAGTGATCGGACGAGAACTACTTTTCACTTTACTCTTGACAAACATGTAACAACTATATAATGAGTTTAATCTCGTTCTCTCGCAGACTACATCCTATATATCTATATTTTTTATTGGTGTAGCTTTTGTCGTTTCCTCGTTTCTGTTTCATCGAGTTGTTTCCTTGTCTCCGTTTCATCGAGTCTCAAGTCACTCATTTTCTCAGTAGGCTAACGGCGCTAAAGAAGTGTTCATTTCAAAAATTAATAAACAATCGATTTGCGTGACAATGAACCAAATCAAATTGGCTCGAGTTCGGTAAGAATTTACCATGTTTTATGCAGATATACGTTCAGAAAATGTTACAGAATACACATTCGTTACATTTCTGTCACAAAGTGCATTCATGAACGTTTTACTGGCATCTTTCAAATTACTTTCCATGCGATCACATCCGTTTTTTTTTTTTGTTAAAACGCAATCCAAAATGAATGCATTTCTCATCTCTGCAAAAAGCACGGTAAATTCTTACCGAGCCATCTTGATTTGGTCCAGTTTCATTCAAATCCATTATGTATTCGTTTATTGTTCTATTCGTTTATTGTTCTATTGTTTATATAGGATGCAAGCATTTTCAATCAATAAACTGATGGAATACTGGAAATCACAGATAAAAAAGAAAGAAACTTAGAGTAAATAAAAAACAGAGCAGCATCAAAATTATGGTTAATTAAAAATCATGATAAACCTATATTTTCACATAATAAAGTTTGCCTGTAAAATATTGAAGGCAAACCCTCTAATTAGGTACATTTATTTTTATGTGAATTTTTTGAGGAAAATTTAAATCGCGTATTCTCTAAAATCACAAATTTTATAAATATATTTTCATATTAAGTAGCTACTCGTTATGTGCAGCTGCTGGGTGGGGAGGTGGCGAACGATCTTCCGCAGCAGTGGCAAAGGCTTGACATTTGGAGCCGGACATACACATAGATTGGCCAATATATTTGCCGAGACCTTTGTCGAAACAATTGGCGAATCATTTGTGTAAAATTGTGGCAACCACACAATGGACGAATCGTCTAAATGTTTGTGGACGGCACCAAAGACTTGCTCGAATCCCCTTGATTAGTTGCGATTTATCGACAACCAAGCAAACACCGGCAAACTTTACCAAGCCGCGGCCAACTCAGACCAAAGAAAATTCTACTACGATAAGCAAACCCACCACACGTTAAATATTTGACCCCTGAAATGGGGCCAGACTCTGAAAATCCCGGCCCCATCGAGAGAAGGTCGCTTCAAATGCGCTGTTGCCATTTTGCGTTGGAAGAAAAACAAAAACCAACGCGGCAGCTCTAGCGGCGCGTCCACCGATGGCTAAAATCGTCCGAGGGTCACTGCTGCGAGTTAAAATATTGTGAGCGCATTGATGTCTCTAAGCCGTTTATGTAAAAATCGACCTCTCCTATTGGTTGATCCATCTCGTATTACGATATGTCTGCGTCATGCAATCGATTTCTGTCAAGAGCTCTCGTGGTGTAGAGGTTAATACAGCTGGGTGTCACCTGGACGACCTAGGTTCGAACCCCGTTGCTATTTTTTATTATTTTTTTCAAGATTATGTTTCTAAACAGTTTTTTCTTGATTTTGGGTATGTCTTGGGTTAGTTTGGGTTAGCACCTGGTTAGTTTCCTTTTTTTGAACCCCCGTAGCTAGCGAAGCGAGCGGATGTCCATGCGGATCGACCAATGGGAAAGGCCGATTAATCAGCAAAAAAAAAATTATGAAACATCCTCATTGTACTTATTCGGTTTCCCATATTTAAGTTTGCTTTTGTCGTGAAAAACTCTGTTAGACATCTACACAAAGCAGATTTTTTTTTATCTCTGGCAACGAATAGATGTCGGATGTCCAAACCAGGAGAGCAGGATATACAATTATTTTCTTATAGGCATTCTGGGCAGGCACTTTTCCTACCATGTTTTATGAAATTTAAATGCTGCACGCATGAAACAACTGACCAGGTTCATATTTTAGTGAACGTGAACAAGCGGAATTATAATTTATTTCTAAACGGTTGATACGGGCTGTTTCAAATTCGATGTGCTGCATGATAACAATAATTATAGGATCGGATATACAGGTTTCGATATAAGTTGGCAAGTTGCGTCACTGGAAGACTAAGTTGACATGATGAAATTGAAAACATTGTAACTGGGAACAAGTTTTTCGACTTTATCGGATACCTATTATCACATTTTCATGCTTTTGGAATATCGTCTTGTTCAAATTCAGGAAATCAGGCTCGTCCAAATATTTGGGAAAATTATGGAATATTTTTCAATTACCCTATATAATATTGAATGATCACTTCAGCTCGTTTGGAATGCTTTAAATGTCCTTTCAGATATTGCATGGCAAAGCACTTGCTTTCGCCTCTTAAGAAAAGTTTTAGATATTTGGAA
This sequence comes from Pissodes strobi, assembly GCA_016904865.1. Taxonomy (NCBI): domain Eukaryota; kingdom Metazoa; phylum Arthropoda; class Insecta; order Coleoptera; family Curculionidae; genus Pissodes; species Pissodes strobi. The sequence goes on along the minus strand of MU188487.1, from coordinate 11,546 downwards.
CGCCGTATTTAGATCTGCAGGCCCCTAGGCTGAGCCTGTGGCATTGGCCCCTGAAAATGATACTTTTAACATAGAAATTAGCATAAAGCAAGTTGCCAAATTAAAGATTGATCCTTCTGAATATTTTCTTTTTTTATTCACTCTGATGCCTTGAATATTAAGGATGCTACAGGGTTTTGTTAAAAATAGTGCATTGGCCTACTTTTTAAGGGTCAATGAATTTTCGTTAATCTTTAATAAGTTATAGAGACCATTAAATCTAAAAATTTTTTATGGCATTAAGTTTCATTCCTGACAGTGTTACCGTTACTTATACAGGGATAAATAAAAGTCCCTTCTATGTTTTCCTATTTGTGAAATGTTATTTTCGAAGGCCTTCCTTCACACTTGATCCAGGCTTAGGACTGGTCCAATTTGTGCTTTAGTGCATAAATTGGAGCGTGTTTATTTATCTCTGTATAGATAACGGTAACACCGTTGGCTGAGAATCAGTCAACGATAACACTATCAGGAATGAAACTTGTGTGTCATAAAAAATTTAGATTTAATGGTCTCTATAACATATCAATTTTGCCTTCTTCAAGGAAGAAGGCAAAATACCAAAAACATGGCAAAACTCGGAAGTGATCCTGCTGTTTAAAAAGGGAGACAGCACGAATATTGAAAATTATCGCCCAATAAGCCTTCTGTCAAACATATACAAACTACTCACAAGAATAATAACAAACAGACTAACAACCAAATTAGATTCATGCCAATCAGTCGAACAGGCCGGATTTCGACGAGGCTTCAGCACTATAGATCATTTGCAATCCATGAAACTTCTGATTGAAAAATGAGTATAATATCCAAATACACTTAGCGTTTGTAGACTTCCAGAAAGCGTTCGACACTATTGAAACGTGGGCATTCCTAAGATCATTAGATGCAGCTAGAATTGACACCAGATATTCCCACTTAATAGAAAATATTTATAAAAACGCAACGCTACAGGTCCAGATCGACCCGGACACCAAGACCGAAGAAATTAAAATTAGCAGAGGGGTACGCCATCCAGGGTGATACCATGTCGCCAAAGTTATTTACAGCGGCATTGGAAGATATTTTTAAAAACTTAGAGTGGGAGAATAAAGGAATTAAGATCGACGGCTCATACTTAAATCATCTGAGGTTTGCCGATGATATTGTCCTATTAAGTACCGATGCTGATGAACTGACAAGTATGTTGCATCAATTAAACCAAGCATCTAGTCGAGTGGGTCTAAAAATGAACTTGAACAAAACAAAAATTATGACCCAAACTAACATACAAATAATAATCGACAATCAGATAATTGAAAATGTTGACCAATATGTCTACCTTGGACACTCACTAAAACTTGGAAGAGAAAACCAGACCGCAGAGATAACAAGAAGAATTGGACTATCTTGGTGTACTTTCGGTCGCCTAAATTACATCTTCAAAAACCAAACCATTCCTATGTGTCTAAAAAGAAAAATTTACGATGCCTGTGTTTTGCCAGTAGCTACTTATGGACTGCAGACTGCGACTATGACAGAGAAAAGCGCCGACAGATTGAGAAAATCGCAAAGAGCTATGGAGAGAAGAATGTTGGGAGTAACTATTAGACAAAGAATAAGAAATGAGGACATCCGAGGCAGCACCAGGATAACAGATATTATCGAGCGCATAGCACACATGAAATGGCAGTGGGTTGGACATGTGGCTAGACAGGACTGTGATCGATGGACTGCAAGACTTATTCATTGGAGACCCAGAGAAACTAACCGGAGCAGGGGAAGGCCTCAAAAACGATGGCTTGATGACATTAAACAACACGTAGGACGACACTGGTTTTAGCTGGCGAAAGACAGAGGTGCATGGAAAAGAGAAGGAGAGGCCTTTATCCAACAGTGGACAGTTACAGACCGGTGATGATGATGATGATGATGATGATGATGATGATGATAACATATCAAAGATTAACGAAAATTCATCGACCCATAAAAAGTACTATGTTTAACAAAACCCTTAAGCATCCTTAATATTCGAGGTATCAGAGTGAATAAAAAAAGAAACTGTTCAGAAAGGATCAATCTTTAATTTGGCATTATCGAATGATATTGAATTTCATTCGTTCACTCTACAGACTGTCCCAAAAATTGACAAAAAACATTACTTTCTTTTTAGCCTTGTATATGACATTTCTGGATTGGATCTGATTAAACGTTTTATTCTCGGTTTTATTTGCTTATTGTTTGGTTTATGTTGTGCCTGTTTATCTAATTTAAAGAAGAATAAAGTTTTAGTTTTGAAATATCTGTTATTTCATTGCAAGATGTTATGCCTTAAAGTGTTATTTATATACAGTGTGTCTACTTAAGTTGGAACCATATGGAAAACTTTTTTATTATTGGTTTTATGAAAAAAAAGTTATTCTTCATAAAAAGTTCGGCATGGTCTAAAACCCCAAATACAACCATCAGATGTCAATTTGTTGCGGTTGTATTCGAGGTTTGTAAAAAAATATGAATTTTGCTCAAGAGTAAAGTATCTTTAGTTTTGACAATATCGAAAACTATTATAAAGAAAAGTTGTTTAGAATTAAAAGTTATTTTCAAATATGCATTATTGGCGCCATTAGCATGAAAATTCAGGTTTTGTGATTATTTACGTTTTACATTATAAATTATTTGTATTTATCTCTCTTATCTGTTAAAAAAATTATAACATGCTAAATGGTTGTAATTGCATATTTGAAAATAACTTTTAATTCTAAAGAACTTTTCTTTATAATAATTTTCGATATTGTCAAAAATAAAGGTACTTTACTCTTGAGGAAAATTCATATTTTTTGACAAACGTCGTATACAACTGCAAAAAATTGATATCTGAAGGTTGCATTTTGGGTTTTAGGCCATGCAGAACATTTTATGAAGAATAACGTTTTTTCATAAAACCAATAATAAAAAAGTTTCTTCAAACGTCAGTAAATCCGTCATTACTCGACTGTGTAGGCGGCCGTGAAGTTTCGTCTTTCCTCCGCCGTAGCTTTACTTTTCATTTTTCCGCCGGCGGAGGTAAAAGTGTTGTCATAGCAACATAGATACAATACAAACAGACAACAAAATAAGCGTCAACAACTCAAGATTTATTAAAATACAATTTGTATTTATCACTCAATTTGTGACTGCTTTGCTACAAATCACTAATTTAGGAACAAATTGGTTATTATTTAAACAAACTTACTCAATAACTGCTTATCAATACGGAATTAAAACGCAATCGGAGACGCAATCTTAAAAAAATTATTATTGTTGACAGTGTCCACTGACAGCTTTATGTTACATTACTATAGCAACAACCTGTGCCCATTCACAACAACAAGGTCTAAGCCGCCTTGCGAACCCACTTATCTTTAATAATAATTAGATATTATTACTATTAAAAAGAGATGTTTTTGCATTAATTTGTCGACATTTGAAGAAAAAACAGCATATTTTATTTGGAGGAAAAGTTACTTTTCATGGCTTGCTCTCTATTACCAGCCTCACTCCGTTCGGCTGTTAAACACGAGCGCGCCATGAAAAGTACCACTTTTCCTCCATATAAAATAATATACCATTTCCATATGGATCCAAGTTCAGTAGACACACTGTACTAAGCAAAAAGGTTTCGGACAAGCGGGCGGCGATAACCCTTGCGGGGCCCTGGGACCGGCCCCGTCCGGGATTAGTATATTTTTTAACTTTACCTACAAAAACCGCATTTTCAGCAGTCATCCTAAATCCTTAAAAATAAACGTTAAAAGTGTATTATTAAATTATAGAATGTAATTATTTTGCGTAGGTACAGCATTTAGAATTTGATGAATTTATGAGATGATAAAAATTAAAAGAACTAATCATCATTAAGGCAATATACCTTAATGGTTTCAAATGCAGAACTTTTCCAAATAATATTAAACTTTAGTATCAAATAATTTTATTAGCTTAATGGCTAATTAGTGTACGCCTATACTTCATACCAATGAAGCATAACATCTTCATACGTTTGTTGTCTTAAAATATCACTTTCAAGGCCGAATGAAGCTAAATCATTAACCTTGTCTTATAACATAAAGGTTCTAAGCCTGTTTTTGTTTAACTCCAACTTTCAAAATTATATTCTTTCTACACTGCTGTTTGTGATTATAAATGGAAGTTAAGCAGTCCCAACATTAGGAAAACCAACTTAATGTTTTTTTCTAAGACGAGTTTATACATCCACCTTCCCTGATCACTGACTTTTTTATTTTCACGGTCTTTTTTGAAGCTATGATAAAAAAACGAACTGAACCAATTAATTTCCCAAATTGAACATGTAAGTCATTATTATATGTCTCTGATAAGTTTTGATCAGCTGAAATGATCTCTTCATTACTAAGTCTAATCAACATTTTGAAAAACCTAAAACCGCTATCAATTATTAGTTTGCTTGCCTCAATCCTCTGCCGCAATGTTAATTCAGACTGATCTATTATAAGATGAAATTTCTGAGTTAAAAAATTCTCTGATTGGAGTAGCTCAATTTCTGGTGGTATTGTAATCTACTAAAATGCATAAGCTACTAAACAAATATCACCCTGTCGCAAGTTTGAACTTGAACTTGAAGATTGTTATATAAACATTAAAGGCAAACTATAAACAACGCGAGCAATCAACGGGAGCGACTTTGAACCTTATGCATGCAATGATCATCACTTTGTTTTATATAAATACACTATCGAACCCTCAGTTCGGCAGACTTTAGTCTCACCTCCAGCTCCCAAGGTTAGTCACTTGACGACTGCCTTCTGGGTTCTATCCGCTCCTAAAGTTAGTCATACGACTGCTTTAGGTTCCATTCCTTTCCTACCAAACCTGGTACCGGTTAGTCACTTGACGACTGCTAGGACCAAGGGTTGCACAACCTCCATAGTAGAGTCTTGACAAGAAGTTTGTCAGAGTGTTGGGAAAGACAAGTGTCTAAATAGGCAGTTAAAAAGTTTAGTGAAATCTCTTAGTGCTCTTAAATAAAACCCAACCCTTAAGAAAAACTATAAATTATAAGAGAGTAAACAATGACCTATAAACACTACCTCAAGTCGAGAAAGCATGCGCACCGTTGTAATCGGGTATAATAGAATCTCATTTTTTCTGACCAATAATTGTTGTTAAAGTTTTATCGTTAATACATTGTTATTGTTATAAACTAAACGTGCATCATCTCTTCTTACCCCACGTAACGCGATCCCGGTCTTACCCCCCGGCACGCTAAACAAGGCGTGTCCTCACGAGTAGAACATCCAGTGGTAGATTAAAGGAAGCATTGAGACCCGTCATTGTACTAATCGCGACGAGGCTCTTCTCTGAGAAGTTATTCTTTAAATAAATCACGCTACCCCCTAAGCTACTCGTGACAGTATGACTGTGTCCAAACAGTAATAGGTGACAAACGCATGTTTAACTTGCGTGTCCGCTGTGATTCATTCTCATACCTTGTATAAGAATAGTGTTGTTTACTTCATCTAAGATTTCTTGGCAGTATACTGTGTATAGTACCGTTCCAAATTTTGTTATGCTAACTTAAAGTAGTACTACGTGATTTTCCTGAATCTCCTTTGTCCTACGAAATTTCAAAAAGTGCATTTTTTATTTCTCCATGGCCTCGCAAAAGAGCTTTTGTAGCAGCTGCTTTGCATGGCCAACGTGTTGTTGTTCGTTTTGGCACGAGAATGGGTTTGTCAGCATCGGATTTTTTCAAGCAGTCGGTTAAAAGTTCATGTTTGTTAGCTAAGGTCATCAAATAGACACAAAGATAAAAGATTAACCCATATATTGCCACTGTCCTTTTAAAGGCCAAACCTGTCATTTAACCAGATTTTTTTTTCAAAATTAATTTAGGGTTTAAAAGGTACACTCTTAGCCACACAAAATGAACAGAAAATTATCAAATTTCCCCTCCCATGAGTCACTTGAGATAAATCGGGTGACCTTTTAAAAAGACAGTGGCAAAATGTGCTACTATCATCTGGCAAATATTTTTTTAAAACAAACCAGTATAGATATGTTAATAATTAAGTATATTTAGCTCTAGAACTCTTACAACAGAAATAAAGAACTCTTAAAATAGAAAGCTTAACAAACTAGTATTTTGTGTGGTACTGCTGAAAACAATCCTTGGGATGTAAGCCTACTCTAATTTTTTTACAAAAAGAAGTTGCATTTTTTGTGACAGCGAGTTTGCTTGCCTTGGTAAGCAACCAAGTGGTCTACTCCATCATATTTGGAGAAGGAATGTTCTTCTTTCGGAAGGTTACCAGTCCCTCCTTCTGATTTCTTTTTGAAGGATTCTAGCATTCCCACCGCAATGGACCGTCTGAAACTAAGATGATCCAATTTTCCACCATCAAATTTGTGAAGATACCACGAGTTTTGTACAGCCATATCAACAAAGTGACTGAAAAGAGAAAAATACCACTTTTTGCCTCGAATGGATGATCTATATAAGCTATTGTTTTGATCACCCTGGTCTATCCTCCCATATTTTAATTATATATTTTGATAATGTGTGGTTGTGGGACGAGAATAGCTTTCTTATCCTTCTTAGAAAATCTTTTGACCTGGGTAGTTGGAAAAACCATAGCATGGTTTAAAGCGATGTTGACAATGCTGTTGTCATGCCACTTACACACGAATAATTCCCTCATGTATAAAAAATCCCATTAGAGGACTACAATTATCGGAAAATTACAGCGATAATTGCACTGCAGAAACCGAAGGAGCACAGCGATAATTGCATCGTACTTCTCTATGGGATTTCCATTGTAAACTTACGATGACAGCGACAATTTATAAATAACGTCAAAGTAAAGTCAAAATATAATCTTGAAAATGTCTCGTTTCGGGTTAAAGAAAATCATATTCTTGCATTTCTTTATTTTGTTTACATTCAAACGTTTTTTGTATGAAAGAAAGAATAAAAATATATTTATTTTAAAAAGTCAAAATATATTATTAAAAATGTTTCGTTTCGTCTTAAAGAAATTCGTATTTTTGCGTCTCTTTCTTTTGTTTACAGTTACATGTATGTTTTTAAATTAAAAAAAGAGAATAAAAATGTATTTTTTAAAACCATGTCCTCATTCGGGAAATATTCCACCGAATTACACTCGTGCATAAAAATAAGCAAATAATTTTGCATTCGAGCGTGTAGTCTTAGAGAAACTGCATTCGATCATTTTCATTTTCATTCAAACTATGAAAATTAACTCATGCAGTTTTTAGGCAACACGTTGTCATGCAAAATTATCGGTAATTTTGATACACTTGTGCAATTACTTCCGAATATTTCCCTCGTGTATAAAAAATCCCATTAGAGGAGTGCAATTATCGGAATATTACAGCGAATATTTCCCTCATGTATAAAAAATCCCATTAGAGGAGTGCAGTTCTCGGAAAATTACAACGATAATTGCACTGTAGAAACCGAAAGAGCACAGCGATAATTGCATCGTACGTATCTATGGTAATTCCATTGTAAAATTACGATGACAGCATTTATAAATAACGTCAAAGTCAAGTGAGTATATATTAAGTATTAAAAATGCCTCGTTTCGGATTAAAAAAATCGTATTTTTGTGTCTCTTTACTTTGTTTGCAGTTACATGTACGTTTTTGTATTAAAAAGGAATAAAAATGTATTTTTTAAAACCGTGTCCTTATTCAGGAAATATTCCCCCGAATTACACTCGTGCATCAAAATAACCAGATAATTTTGCGTTCGAGCGTGTTGTCTTAGAAAAACTGCATTCGGTCATTTTCATATTTTGGAAAAAGAGCCCTCCACCTTCGGTGTCGGGCTCTTTCTCCAAAATATGAAAATGAACTCATGCAGTTTTTAGACAACACGCTGTCATGCAAAATTATCGGTAATTTTGATGCACTTGTGCAATTACTTACGATAATTTTATTACCTACTGTTGAAGCATAGTCAAAATTTCCTCGTGGCTGATTTTTCAATCATTGGATACGGCTCAATATATCCTAGTCTGTTAGTTCCAGTCCATAATTTACATCCCCAGCGAATTGGTTTCCCACGAATGAATTGTTTCGTTGGATGTCTTCCATAGTAGGGCACCATCGTCTCGTCTACACTGTGATGCTCGGCTGGTGGAGCCATATCCGTAAACTTCTTATTCAATAGACTAATCAAGGGGCGAAGTTTTGCAAACCTGTCATCAGCAGCAAGATTTGCATTATCGCAACAATGTAGATTTTGCATTATGTGGCGAAATCTGTTTCTTGTCATTGCGTTACAGACCAACCTATTGTTTTATCAGGCGAATTTTCCCATTACATTTCCCATCGCGGAAAACAATTGCAACCATTTAGTAATAATATCCCAATAAAACAACGCATTAAATCAGTTGTTACATCAGCATCACGTTTGGACTACTGACACAAATTGGTGTAAGTGATTAGCAAGTTCATCATTTCATCATCAAAAAATTAAAGGAATGTGTCCACAGGCGACTGTTGTTGTTTTGGTCCACAAAAATAACATCCCAAGCAGGTAAATCAGAAGTGGATGTCATTTTTAGTCCATGAAAATAAATTTTTTGATTTCGCTGGCTTGAGCATTTTTTTCACTTTACAAAACGAGACAATGGAAGATTCGTCTCAAAATTTACTTCAGCGTCAGCTCTAAGCTGTCCTCCAGGTAGGTTACTTATGTCCACTTTGACTTCATCTCGACTGCCTTCATCTGTTATTTCATTGTTATCAGGTGGAAAAATGATAATTTCGCTTGGCATTAGGTCGTCATTGACATCCAACTTCTCAGCCTCTTCCAAATATTCGTTGATAGTCAAAGGCCTTTTCCAGTAATCACAAAAAAATAACATCAAAAAAATAAAAATTACAAGGGTACTCAAACACATTTGAAACAATGTATGAAAAGTAAAACATCTCTTTTTAATAGTAAAAATATCTAATTATTATTAAAGATAAGTGGGTTCGCAAGGCGGCTTAGACCGGTCTCGGTGAATAGGCACAGGTTGTTGCTATAGTAATGTAACATAAAGCTGTCAGTGGACACTGTCAACAATAATTATTTTTTTTAAGATTGCGTCTCCGATTGCGTTTTAATTCCGTATTGATAAGCAGTTATTGAGTAAGTTCGATTAAATAATAACCAATTTGTTCCTAAATTAGTGATTTTTAGAAATGCAGTCACAAATTAAGTGATAAATA
>MU188486.1:39907-61869 GCA_016904865.1 Pissodes strobi | reverse complement strand
GCATCATACGGGAAACTTTTTTATTACTGATTTCTCAGAAAACTTTATTTTTGAAAAAAGTTGGTGCTTGGAAAAAAACTAACTTTGACAATGCTAAATTAACGATAAGTTACACAGGGTACTTAAAAAATACAAAAATTAAATTTAAAAGAACAAACATTTTGGAATATCGGAAAACCTTCTACAGGAAAAATAAAGTTATTATTAAGACAAAAATAAAAGTCACTGTTGCTGAGAAAATTCATGACAATTATTGAAAAAAAATCCTCTTTTTCTTAATTTTGTGCACTTTTGGAAAAAATAGTATTTGACTTTTATTTTTATCTTAATAAAAACTTTTTTTTTTTGTAGAAAGTTTTCCGACTTTCCAAAGTTTTTGTTGTTTTAACCCAAATTTTTGTATTTTTTAAGTACCCTGTATAACTTATCCTAAATTAGCATCGTCAAAATTACTTTTTTTCCAAGCATCAATCCAAGAATAGAATTTTCTGTGAAATCAATAATAAAAAGTTTTCAGTACCTAATACGGTTGAACCAGATTCAGAAATTACCGAAAATAAACATAATTTCTCAATATATAATAAAATGTGCTAGATATTCTAATCAAGCTACAATGGCTTACACAGATAATCAAACAATTCATACTTCACAGGAAAATCCAATTTTAGGAGCGCAATATACGAAAAAACATTGGAATTTACTCGCTAAACAAATTATATTCCGTTATTCATCCAACAATGAATATCATAAAATTATAACTGAAATATTTGATGATTAAAAAAAAAGAATTCAATTCTTTATTCCAAATAATCCAAATCCACAAGGTGTAGTTAAATTAATCAAAGAATATATGCCGCCCAAAAGTTATTGTCTCTTTTATGAGAACCATTCCCTAGAACCAATAATTCTTAATATATTAAAAGATAATGTTGATAACAAGGTATATACATTATTAATTTCTAACAGTTTAGTAGAGGACATAGTAGAACCCGATATACGGAAAGAAAAAATAAAACTATAGTATGAAACAAAAACATCGCATCGAGGAATTACTGAAAACGTAGCGTCTATTAATAAAAAATTTTATTGGCCTAATATTGAGAAAGACGAACAAAACTACGTTAAGGCTTGCGAAATTTGTAACGTCAGTAAATGCGAAAGAAAACCATATAAAATAATATTCAAACCCACACCCATAGGATCAAAACCTTTTGAACATATTGATACCTATTGATAGAGAAAAATTCTTGACTATAATTATTGATAGCTACATAAATTGAAAGAACATAAATTACTCTATTCCAATTGAAAAATCAAATCCCGAAATTATCACAGAATATATCAATGACTTGAGTGAAACATTTAAATCATCACATGAAAATCTTTTCATTGATCAAACTAAAAAACGAGATTAAACATAATAAAAATAGAGAGGTCGAACCTAACTTAGATGATCCTTTAATAAAGCCTCTTAAAAAGAAAAATAGAAGCGACCCTAGGTGTAAGATCGGTGATAAAACCAGAATAAATAAACAACATGGAAAACGTCAATATGTAGCTTTAAAGGAGAGACCATTTACTTAACCATTTAAAACTATTATTAACAAACAAGATGCCATAAGGTCAGTTTTTAATTTACGCGAATGCGAATGCTATAAAATTATTTTCGTATAAATTAGCCCCTATGTTAAAATGGTGTTAGGATCTCCGAGAAGGACCCCGAAGATAAAAGACATTTTAGTTTATTTAGTTTGGATTGAAATTTAGACTAATATAAAAATGTATATATATTTTGAGCAATACTATGATTTGTTTGTAAATTTATTTAGTATTACAGTTCAAATGGAATTGCCGAAAGCTGGAAAACTTAAAGCAACCCCATTTGCCCTTTCTTAATGAGGAAGGAGTTATATTAAGGAGAACTTGAGAACCATTTTTTATGTCGCATTCTTCTTCTTTGTTGTTCTTAATTTTTTGCAAAACCTATAAATATGAAACGAGCAGCATTTGTCGTCGATCTTTAGTCGTAGCATTTTCTCTCTTGTCATAACTTGTACTTTGGAAATTAAATTTAGTTTGTTTTTAAAAACGAGTTTGACTGAAAAGAAAACTTAATTACTCCTTTGCGAGTGACGCTCATCGTCGCCGGCGTCGGTACTACGGCATGACCGACAGCTCCACTTAGCTCCGGGTGTCGACCGAAATGTGTCTGCCTGATCTCTCTTCAACTCACAGCACTGCGTATTTGCATGATAAAAACATTGACAAAAACTGCATTGAAGGCCGGGATTTCGGTTAATATTCGAATCACAAACCGCACATTTCGAAATCATATTTCAATTTAAAAGTGAATATATTGAGTTCAGAGTACAAAAACACAAAACCCATAAGAACTAAGAATATGTGTGCAATCTTGCGGTATTAGTGATAACTTTAAACCGATTAAACAATCAAAATCGCGGAGCTCAAACACACGCGTGTTTAGTTGAAAAACATAATTTAAAAATTGATATTTAAAGCTTAATTATTTACCATAATAAATATTAAGGATTAATGTAAAGTTTTTCAATAATTTTCAAGCTTTGAAAGCTATAAGAGATTCCAGGAAGTTTTTCCATCATGCCAGCAATTGTTGCTGAGAGTACATACGCGGTATTGCACCTAGGCCATCGATATTAGCTTTGTTACCGAAAAATTAAAGCAGACTTGCCGTCGAAATATTTACAACAGTTTATTTTTAATCTATATTATTGTTGCACCTATCACCGATGGCATGTTTTGAGCAACTATTTTATTATTGCCTCACCGATAGAATATTTAGATTCAAAAAGTATTATAATATATTTTGAATCCAATAAAATGATCTGCTGATGTTGCCATAGAAGACATACTAAAAATTACCATCAGTTACATCAACAAATATTTAATATAACTTAGAAATCTATCTCAGCGGCTGATTGAGTATTCAACACATGGAAAGTATCGTGGAATCATCAGAGCTAACAACTTCTCAAAGAGAACAACTTTCGAAATGGGATATAAAAAGAGCAACTTACCTCTAATTTGAATGAACAACACACAAATAATAGCAGGAGAAAAACTGGAAAATATTGTTGAGAACCACATGTTTTTATATCACATCACTAACAAATCCAAATATGCTAGAAGTCTTTGAAAATACTTAGTCCTCAAGAAAGAGATAGCCACATGACCCAAGTATATTCGCCCTTATGCAAATAAGCAATTACATAAATAGCATTCTAAACGGTTTAGGTAAAGTCCAGTAAGCTCCTGATTTAATTCTATAGGACACCTACGGTGCTTTTACGAGTGTCGCGACGATATCAACAAAGCCACGAGATAGGCGTCCGTGCGCGTCGGGATGCATACAGAATAGAAATAAATGGAAGACCCTTCAGATCGGGCGGATAATTTGTGGTGGCAACTATTGCGCGCGGCTCTTTCAATATTTTTTTGTGATATATGACTTTCCCAACTTTTTTAATTTTAGAGGAAAGTGTCAGGTTCCGATTCCTAATGGCCTTCTTCACGCAAGATTTCATAATGGAATTGAACACACATTTTCGATAGGAAATATATCAGTAATAACCAATGTGCGGAAAATGGTTACGTAATAGGGTTCGATATGAACAGCAAAAGAAATATTATGTTGGTTGGAAATTCGCAAGGGTATGGCTTATTGAGTTTCTTAGCAACTTAGTAACTCCTGGAATTCAAATCGAATAGTAAAAGCATAATTTAAATATTTTAGCATCTCGCATAAAGTTTTGCTTCTGAAAATTAGTTGGCTGGAAGATTTCAGCAGTGTATGCCGAGAAAATGAGCAATGAGTGGACTTATACTTTGGTGTCAGGGTATAATAATATTTTGCAAAAGGAGAGTAACAGTGTTTGGTAAAGCTCTCAAAGGGCAGTTGGATAATTTGGCAGATCAGAATTTGGGCTAAATACAAAGTAGATTTTAAGACAAGGGAAGGGACCTTGTTTTAAAAATAAATTGTAAAATTATTGCTTTTTACTAACGAACAATAGTAGCCACAGGAATCACTCACGGCAGGAGTTCATTTTTTTCAACCTCATCTGCTATTTGAAAGGGAAAATTTACTTTTCACCTTAATTTTTCATAGTCTGGTAATATTTGCTTCGATTAGAGTTAGACAAAATAAAAAATAAGAATCTCCTTTATATATATTTCTTTGGGTTAAACATACATAATCACGCTCTTAAAAAGCCCTAATTACTATGCTTTTTAAGTGTTTCTCAGCGCGCGAAGGCCTTTTTGTCTATTTATTTTCTTCTTGGGAATAGGCCATTTTTTGATAAGTTAATGGAATATGCTATTTTTGTGCTTTTGTACTTCAAAGTCAAAGTCAAAGTCAAGTATGCTTTATTGCCACAGAAAAATTCAAATAAATTTTATGGACAAAGCTAACTAAAATAAATAAACTAACCATAGTAGGGCAAATACAAAACAAAACAAAACTTAATATATACAATAATATATACGATAAAAATAGAACAAGCAATTTTCAAATTGAAATTGGTCACGATTTAACAAAAAAACTATATTACAGAACATCATAAGCAGTTGAACTAGATCCACAGGAAGTACACAAAACATAGGGTAAAGAAACCCAGTGTTATCAAAATATTAAACATACATTATAACGAAACGTGCTGTTTGAAAAAATAAGGAAGGTCATGTCGGTGAACTTGACTCAGGCAATATGCATATGCTGCAGAGTTGAACATACCGAGGAAAAGTAAACAAAACATGACTAAAATTGATAGCTAGGTATTTAATTTTGTGTAATTCCTGTATATCCGAAAAATCCCTAATTCGTCAAAAAGATAATCCTATACCTATTATAAAAAATATATATAATATAAAAAAATTTCACCGCCGCACATGAAGCCCAAGAAAATTAATGGAGGAAAAAATAAAATCTAATTCACGCAAAACTCATTTATAGAATAATAAGGTCTTTCTAGTAGGTAAGCCTTCGTTTTTTCACGAAATTTAGCAAATGTAGGGATGGATTTAAGATGTAGCGGGAGTGTATTGTATAACTTCTTGGAATTTTAAAAAATATAATGTTTTGTTAATTCAGAGGAGGGAAAAGGAAGGTAGATGTCCTGACTCGAATTTTTTGTTGGGTACTCATGTTGTGGCCTTTCGGGAAATATGGTTCGATATTTGCGTATTAAACAAGTTGTTTCGAAAATAAACAAAGCAGGAAGCGTAAGAATTTTATATTTTTTAAAGTAGTATTCGCAATGAGCTCTGCCATTAAGACCAAATAAATAACGAATTGTTCTCTTTTGAAAATGGTACGAAATTGCTCGGTGTTACAGCAGCCCCAAAAGGGAAGGCCGTAGCGAAGATGAGATTCAAACAAAGAGAAGTAAATGAGCCTGGCAGTAGACAGATTTAGTTCCTTCGAAACCGATCGAATTGCGAAGCAGGCAGAAGAAAGTTTTTTTGTTAAAGAATCAATATGTGCGGACCACTTAAGGTTAGCACTAATACTCAAACCTAGGAATTTAGCCGATTCAACGTATTTAATATTGCTGTTGTGAAGTAGCAAAGGTTGTTGTAAGGTTGTTTTATAAGATAAGGCTACCGTTTTATCAACGTTGAAACACAGCCAATTTGAGTTAGACGAAGTTTTGATTGTGACGAGATCGCTGGAGATATTAGAGTGTAAGGAGAAAGTATTAGAATCACTCCAAGTTATGCTTGTGTCGTCAACAAAGAGAGAAATTTTACCATTGATTTTTAGGTATGTAATGTCATTAATATATATTAGAAAAAGGATAGGCCCAAGAACAGAGCCCGGTGGAACTCCACTGGTAATTAATCTGAACCGTTCGCTCTAACAAACTGCTGTCTATTTTCAAGATAAGATTGAAACCAGTTCGAAGGAATACCACGGATTCCATAAAAATTTAGTTTTCTAATGTCATGACACGCACAGTCAAATGCTTTAGCGTAATCACAGAAGACTGTAGCAGTGGGGAGATTGTTGTTAAGGGATGAGTAAACATCGTGAAGCAACGAGAACATGGCGTGATTAGTACACTTGTTTGGTAAAAATCCGAACTGTTCCGGGGACAGTATGCCATGTCTAAGGAGATATGGCATGAGGCGATTTTTTAATAACTTTTCAATGATTTTAGAGAGTACAGGCAACAGAACAATTGGACGATAATTGCATAAGACATCCTTTTCACCTCCCTTATGAAGAGGAATAATTATCGCAGTTTTGAGGCATTCGGGAAAAACACCTTTCGTGAAGGACGCATTAATTAAGGAAGCTAGGACATCCAGAATTGGAAGTGGGAGGTGCAAGAAAATTTCAATTGACAGATTATCAGTGCTACAAGCTGATTTACTCTTTATGCTGCTCATTACCTGAAGAAGTTCAAGGGTGGTCACAGGGCTTAGAAAAAAACTATCAGCGACTTTTTTAGAAGGAGGAAGAAACGAAAGAGGGTCGACAGAAGGAGCAATACCAGAGGTAACATTTTTGCTCACGTTGACAAAATATTCTTTTAAATCATTTGGTTTTGGCATGCTCTGATTCGCGGAATTTGTTTTGCCTCTAAGATCGTTAATAATGGACCAGGCCTCCTTGGATACGAGCAGTTGATAAACGATTAGTTTCTTTGCTGTCTTGATAAGTTTTAGGTAGATCTTCCTATAATTCGAAATGAATTCAAGAACTTGAGTGGAGTTAGTGAATTTTTTTATGTATGAGAGGGAACGCATATTTTTTGCAGATATGGGTAAGCTTTTCGTGGTCCATGGTTTGTGACGTTTAGTTTAGGTTTAATGGATTTAAGCGGGAAAAGGTTTTATTGAATGCATTTATAATTTTATTTAAGAAACCACTAAAGTCAGAATCAAGTTCACCTGATTCAAAATTCCAGTTCGTCTTTAGGCAAAGGTTACAAAAGGATGAAAAATTGGAGGCTGAGAAGGTTCTACCTAGGTGGCGAGTTTTTATTGAGGGCCTATAAAAAGTATTGAATTTGGAGATTACTGCCTCATGATCTGAGAGACCCGCGCTAGTTACTGTCGATTGGACATCAGTTGAAGGAAAGTCAGACGCTACATAGTCAATGATAGAAGAGGAATTGTTAGAAATCCGAGTTGGAGAGGTTACATGCATTGAAAGACCAAAAGGGTCAAAAATAGAAATTAATGATTTTTGGGCAGCACAAGCGGTAGCGTAGTCAATATTTAAATCACCGCAGAAAATGTTCTTACCTTTCACCGGCAGACCGTCTAACAAGCTTAGCAGGTTATTAAAGAACAATTGCACATCGGAATTTGGCGCTCTAATTTGTTACAATGGAAAATTCAAAGTAGTTATCCGATTGGAGATGATCAAATTTAGTTACAGGGAAAAAGCCCTCGTTTAAGTCAGTTTTTACAATTATATCTGGCTATTGTGGAGTACTTTTCAACATAAAGCGGTTCATTCTCACTCAGCCAGTGCTCTGTAATTGCAACTAGTTGGGGGAACCCTGATTCCTCCAAAAACAAAAACAATTCATCAGTCTTATTTCGTAATGAGGCAACATTAATAAAAACCATACTAAACCTGGCATCAGGATTAGAGGAATCTAGTCGCTCAGGACACGTCAAGCTGCTTAAAAATTTTTCTTCGGGGAACCACTGGAGAAGTATTTTTGGTGACCCTCTCTGGACTTCTGAAGCTGAATCGTTCTCTCCGAATCAACATGGGATCTGTAGGTACAAAGATCTTCTTCCACTTCAGTGTGTTTAAACCCATATGCAGCATGAAAGTCGTGGTAGACCTTACGTAATATGTCATCCTGGATTGGCAGTCCTTCAGATGCTAGGAATAATCTGATGCTTATGTTGGTAAATCCCTCGTAGCATACCGAGGCAGGTTGGTCATACAAATAGGCACGGTACAACCTAATGGCTCTGAAGATAGCAGGTTCCCTTAGCCTTGCCATAAGAAAACGATTGTTAGAGTCGTTAGGTTTACTGGCGGCCTCTGTTAATTTAACTGTTGGGGAAGTCAGCGGGTCCAGAGAGAAGGACGGTTTATGGGGTGATTCCTTAGACAGTTTAATTTCGACATCGCTCATAAGGGCATTAGTTTTGCAAGCAGCGATAGCTTGTTTGTCAGAAGCTACTGTAGTTACCTTATGTGCCTTAGCTTCACTGACTGAAGAGGGAACGTCCCGCAGATTGCCAGTGGTCGGACTGCTAGTCACTTATTACTAACAAAGATTTTCTTTTGATCACAGGACTACTCTTTTCAAGATTTGTTAAATATTTGCATTCTCTTTTCCTCTGTAATTTTGCCACATTGATAGATTTTATTTTCTTCATCATGTTTTCCAGTACATCTTTTTTAAGATGCCTTTCATCTTTTATCGTTCTTCCAATTTTCGTTTCTCCTAGTAAAACCTAAATAATTTTCCCCCTTCATGCGACTAATTTTATTCTTGTTTGGTTTTCATTCATTTTTGGTCTTTTACATCTACTCTTTTTTCATTATGTTCGTCATGTAGTTCGTTTTCTTTAATTTCTTCATTGTTTAAACTACTACCGCCAGTGGTTTCATCCATATTTTCCTCTGAACTTTCATTACCTTTAGCTTGGAAGTCTGGGTCGCTTAATCCTGAAGTTGGTGATTGAACCTGATCCTCCAACTGGGATTAGAGGCTTTTGTCTTCTCTTCCTTCGAAGGCAACTGAAGAACAAGAAGTGGTGGTCTTAATGGCATTTTCGTCGATAAAAGATAATTCACTAATAAAGCGTCGTCTTCAATAATTCTTCAAAATCCTATAGAATCATTTATTATCGCATTTACACTAGCGAATGTGAATGCATTAACTTGGTTACTGCTAATGTTAGTGACTACAGCATTCTCAGCAATGTCAAGAAGCATTTGCTTCTTGGGTTTGAAGAGAATCCGCTTTTAATGCTAACCTAGCCCATTCAAGCAAAACGTCATCTTTAAATATTAGAGGCATTCTATCAACGCATCATTATTCATCAAACCTTTCCTAACAGACTAATGGTTGTTCTTTTTCAGTTAGTGCCAGGGCAACTAGCTTGTTCATCTTGCAAAAAATAAGCTGGTGTTCTTAAACATTACCTACTTAAAAATTTGCCTGAAGTTCGTGTGAAACATAATTTTTTAAAGACTGTTTTTTAAAACAAAGTATTTTAGAAAACTGTTAAACTAACAACAATTTTTTTCTATCATATCCTACATGTAATTTGGTGTTTTCAAAGACATAAACAAAATCTGGCAAAGCGACAGTGCTACAGGTCCTCGTTAAAACATTATCAAAAATAGTGTAAGTAGAAAACTTTGTGGGCAGTTTTCTTGAAAACACATTAATCACTTTAAAAACAATAATTTAATATTACGAAAATAATTTAAAGGAGGCTCTCACCATATTAGTGCTAATAGCATTTTACTAAAAGTTCGGCTCAAACCGACATACTACTTAAAAGCAGAAGTAATTTTCAATTCCATAATCTACCTCTCTCAAATAGGGTGTTAGTTTATTAAAATCAGGCAACTGAAAGCTAATAATTAAAAAAACTAAAGTGATATCCGATGATAACAATATTATGTAGCAATGCCTCGGATATGCTCATTATGAACAGTAAAACTTTTTTTAGAGTTGTAATAACATTTATGTACAATGCAAATTAAAGGTGACTTTTTCGGCAAAAATAAACCAGAATAAGATTATTTTATTTCATAGGCTATATCTTTAAGTACTTGCTATTCAACTTAACCAAAATTCTGCAAATTCTTCAATTAACCTACCGTGATATTAGCTTCAAACACAGGCCACAAACTGTTTTTGGGCTTGCGAGTTATTGCAAGCGAAATTATCACCTTGGGTATTGCCACGGGACTAGCTCACGATTTCTATTGGTTATGAGCCGTTTAGCGCTTGGCAAATGACGCGGGAAGATTTAAAAAGCTAATTGGCGCGAAAATCTCAATTTGTAAAAATTTGGTACTTACGTGATATTGACAGATTCTTATCGGGATGACTTGTATAGGAATATACTACATCCTAAATTAAATTCTTATATATGCTATGCAGCATAATAATTTAAATCAAACTGATAATTAAAATTCACAATCACATTAGGTAAACACAAAATGATGGAGTTTTGAATAAAGAAATTACACAAAACTGGTTTTATCACATTACAACTACAAACTACAACCGGGAATTTTTACTTGTTAGAAATATTTATGGCGAATTGTGAATAATTCTTTAATACAATTGAAGTCTTTCCATTTCTCGCCTTTTTCGTAAAATTATTATCAACCCTACTTGATACGCCGGAAACAGCTGAAAATATTTTATTGCCTCTGCTCGACTTACTGGCTAACGAGTCCTCGAAGACTTCCATCCCTCATGTGGCTTCAACATTGTTATGTGTGACCACCAGATTGCACCAGCAACGTGGCCGAAGTTCTGCGAAAGTTCCAGAAAAGTATCAATTTCTTCTGGCAATTTACCGAACTTGTAAATCGCAATGAATTGTTAATGTGCTTTACCGTTCACATACTTAAGTACGTACGCTCTGACCCAACATCTGTACATATACCTGGAGGGGTGAGGTTTGTTGGGGTTGGCTCTGACAGTGAAGCTTTGGCTTCCAGTAAGTCTCTTGCCCTAGAGAATATGAAGGTTGTTGGGGAGAAAAGTGCGAAGAGGGCTAGTGGGCTAGATATGGACCCGATGACTCCACCTATAGCGCGGCTGTCGCGAGATTCGGATGCGGCTAATGGACGTTATTTGCTGGCTAGACTGATGGACCCCTCCATATTAAAGGCTCTTCGGCTGTTCAAAATTAGCATCAAATTAGCTCTAGCTTCAGAGGGACTTCCTAGTAACTCCTTACGTAAGTTATATTATCGCCTTCACGACGCCTATAGTATTGGTTCGGCTGAGGTTGAAATGGATCTTTCTGCCTTCAAGCCTTTCTTTTCATCGGAGAGACTTCAACACCTTGAGAAGGTTAGGGAAAGTCATAGCAATTATTTTGCTACTGGCTCTCCGATTAGAGGGGGGGAATTTTTTAGGTAGATTGACGGAGGATCAAGCACTCTCTGAAAAATTGGATGATGGCAAGCTTAGTGTTTTTCTTATTAATATTCAGTCCTATTATGTGCTATTCTAATCCTAATACTATTGGCGTTGTATGCCAATTTATTACGTTCAATTCTAAGATAAAACTACTTAGCAAATGGCGCTGAACGACGGTTTACAAACAAGTTAATATTTACCAAGAAAAATTGAACTGCGATCAGATGTCTACCATGTAATCCGGACGTCACCAGTCCTCGTAATGGCTCAGGCAGCACCGTCTGCAATCGAACACTAGGCTCAGCTCGTCTCAGGGAGGGTTGATTCGAAGTATCTTTTCCCAATATCAAGTCCCGTATTGTAACTAAATAAGGAATTGAATCAAAATAAGTAATAGTCCAAGTCGGGGTTGGACGCCACCAAGTTTGCTTTTGTTGGCAAGCCCTATCGATGTTAAACGTACACAGAAAAAAAAACTTGAAAATAAAAAGAAGATAAGTTCAAATTCTAATGTCGAAATACGTAAACAATTATCTGTCTACGCTATCTGCTTGGTCACCATTCAACAACTACATACTCACATACACCCTAAATAATACCAAGCATTTGACGCCAATACTTTATTTTGAATAGTAAAATATAGCAAGCTTCTCTAGCCTATTAAGTAGTTTTCCTATATAGAAAGTAGCCAGCTACCCGTAGTGAAATTTCGAAATGACCCGGTCTACTGACTGACTAGACATACCCCCTAGTCAACCTTGACAGTTTGATGTAAAATATTTGAAGGTATCAAATGAAAGTTTATAAAATTTTGAAAGTTCTAGTGTCAAATAAATGGTTATAAAATTTTGCTGCAACCTGCAACCTAGACGGCGATAGAAATACCGAATTTATCACATAGACTATACTAAGTTAATTTAACTCGGTTAGTATAGCCTTTCCAAAAACCCAAGTTGCAAGTTTCAACAAGAGAACGTATTCCTCAAATAGGTAACAATTTTATGTTCGATTGTCAAAGCTAAAATTAAAGTAAAAGATAATAAAATGGATTAACTTCCTCGGATATAAAATGTACTAGAGATAGTCCATAAATCTAGCACCCGCAAGAAGTAAATAATGTTTCTAAGCTAGCGTAGCAACACTTCACAAAAGGGTATTTAAATATGTATACTTCAGTAGATTATGCTGTATGCTATTACTTACTAAAGAAATTAATCAACCGTTTTCGAAAAATGATCGAGTACTAGATTCTGTGTAAAATTTAAAAGTCTATGCAAAGTATTAAATATTCCTGGCACTATAGTACTGTCCAAGTGTAGTAATATAAATATAAAATTAGATTTATCTCGTGTAACAGCGTCAGACTCCCGAGGTTATATCCGAGAATTAGCCATCATTCTTCTCTGTATGTCAAAACAGTGCTGATTAACCAGATTCCGGGTAAAATTGGCTCTTCCTGATCTACAGGGAAACAGTCATAGAACCCCGCGACAAAGCGCTACCGGAACTCCACCGTAGAATACAGCTTCTAAAACCAGCTTAAAAAAAAAACCAGCTCCAAAAAACCCTAAAAGCGTAAATTAAACCATAACAACAACATAACACGAAATTTACAAAGATGCCAAACTCAGCCCCAAATATCTACTTGAAATTCTACAACTTGAAATCACGTATCCATAACTAGGGGTTTACTAAAACTTCCTGGGTATCTTGAGAAGGACAACGGTCTATATTGTCATTACGGCAATTGCTAAGACTTTATTCCCACGCAACTAACCTTTCCTCCGGAGCCCTAATCGACTTCCAGTCTACTTCATGTACAAAATACGGACACTCCTCGAGGACTACCTCTCTACCCAAGGGAACTTCTTTGGCTAATGATTAAACAAAAGCCTTCCCAAATCATTAACAACAGTTTTTCTGCTGTTTCCTCTCCTCCTACTGGATCAAACTATCGGAAACAAATCTGTAAACACGTAAATCACTAACAGCTGACATTCAACTAAAAATCCTCATATGTCAATCAAAATACTACTTGTCAGAAACCCTAGACAGGTACGAACTTATCGAGAAAAGACAATAGAGATAATCGACCAAGTCGATATTCCTCCCCAAAATAACCTTTATAAATAAGAGAATTTTCAACCGTATCAGTCCTTAAGACAAAAAACAGATGCATTATTTATTTTCTTAATTTTCCAGAAATCATTGCCATAACTGACCATTGGTCAAATGTTGATAAGCCTGTGTTTGTCAAAAATTATGCTACAGTAACTAGATTTAATAGAAGTAATTTATCTCACGGAGGTACTACGATCATGGCTACTAACAACGACTTTTCGGCAGTGGCTAAATTCTCTAATTTACTGTGTGAGAAAGTATTTGAATTTGCCATCGTCTATCATAATGCTTATGACCTCTATCTTGTTTGTATTTACAGAACACCTGACGCTGACATGCATATATTCAGTCAAAGATTACTGAGCTTGCTTGAGTCCCTGCCTTTAAAAGAAAATTACTTTTGTGTGCCGACCTTAATATTGACTTTTCCAGTGTGTGTATCGCTCAAGAATCCCTTCGGTCCATTTACTCTTTTGGTATAATCATGCATATTAACTCACCAACTAGAATAACTAAAACTAGTTCTAGTACTATAGACTATGTCGTGTCATCTTGTGATCCAGAATTCGTTTATTGGGCTTTCTTTAACTCGGGTTTCTATTATCCTGAGGCAGTATTAACAGAATTTTCGGTAAAATCCAAATGCAAAATTGCTTCGCGCAAATTATGCCGTATTTTTTCGGACAAAAATTCTCTAAATTTCAAGCACCTATGTCTAACAACTGACTGGGTTGTCCTCTCTGATGATGTCGATATCAAATTTTCTAGATTTATAAATACTTTATCTACTCTGGCGTTCAAATCCTTTCCGCTTAGGCCTATCAAAATTAAATAACATAAACCCTGATCAACTACAGGCTTACGCACATCTGCAAAGAACATGGGTTCATTATCTCACCTAAAAAAAATACTCGGATAGCGTCTTCTTCCATGAATGTGTGAAATTTTACAGAAAAGTCTATCATAAGACTATAAAACTGCCAAGGACATTTATTATAATGACAGGCTGGCTAAATCCAGTAACGTTGCTAAAGAATCATGGTCTATTGTGAATGGCTTAAGGAATAAGACTTCTTCGTCTAGCACAATCGCTAATTCACCTGAGAACCTAAACAATTACTTTGTAAATGTGGCTAAAGATTTATTGAACACCATAACTCTTTCTCATGATCCACTTTCATATCTCTCTAATGCTAATGTGAATGTACACAGTTTCTTCTTTACGTCTGTAGCATTTGCTGAGCTTCGCAGCACAATTAAAGACATTAAAACCAAATCCTCATCTGGGACTGATGGGCTTACTCTGAAAATGTTCTCAAACCTGCCGGAATGCACATTAAACCATCTTACTATTTGAATTAACAAATCATTCAAAATGGATTTTTTTCAAACTGTCTTAAGGAATATATAGAATAATTATTATGCTTTTGCAAAAAGGAGGAGATAAAGACAAAGCTTCGAACTATCCCCCAATTGCACTCCTTCCCACATTATCAAAGATCATTGAAAGATTGGTTAAAAAAAAGGCTTCTATTTTTTCTCTCTAAATATAAAATACTTACTACCATCAATTAGGATTTTTAAGTAACAAATGACGTCCCGCAAAAATCCAGTGGTTATAGAAGCTTTAGTTATTTGGTTTTCCCCTTTCTCTTTCATATTTTTATCGCCGATTATGTTCACTCCGAGATACTATTTGCAACGGTTAGAGGCTCGTTTGTAACATTCATTACAGATAAAGCGACCCATACCAATAGAAGATACGGCATATTGTCACGACCAGTAATCCGTGACGCCACGCCTCCGATGGCGTGCAGGTTATGTAGCTTAGATTAGGGATCGATCTACGTCAGGTGACAAGAGATAATAAAGAAAGCACTATGGTATCACAATAACAATGTCTATTGGCCAAAGACTTAATCAATTTACACTGTACCCGATTACTAAAACACGCATGTTCTTTCGGTTGAGGTATGGTTTGAATTGTTTATAGGTATTGGTCTCTGATTTATAATAAAGTTCTTTAAGAGCGATGTTGTGTTTTAATTTATGTTTAGGTTTGGTTATTTCATTAGATAATTACTTAAATGTTCTAAGTATAGCATTTTAATGCACTGCAACCATTTAACTTTAAATATCACTTAACTTAAAATTTTGACAGATCTATCATAGATTCGGCTTTAGACAGCTATCCCCCAAGAACTGCGGTCCTGTGAGCTGCACCTCTTGAGTTTGGCTTGAGGATTAGGAAATCGGTAGAAAAATCAGAGCCTCGTTTCTGTGAACGGCAGTCATGATTAGAGCGAAATAGGTGAGAGGCAAAAGCCTGTCGGAAGTTAAGACTTAGGACGGGGTGATAACTAATTACTAGTTTAAATGTTTTTAGTAGTTCATAATATCCAACGTGCGACACAAGTTCCAGTTCAAACCAATGACGCCTGTGACAAGCCACAGCCGACTTCAAGTCCAGCCGCGAAGTGACATGTGGCAACGCCGCTTTAGCGTGGAGTTGAAGATATACCTCGGCGCCACGACAGCCGACGAAAGCGATCAGCGGACGTTTTCTATTTATTTTTGAGAACGTTTTTAGTGTTTTTTTTTTAAGCTGTGGCGGCTATTTGTATTGAAAAATGTATAAATCACTAAGTAACAAATAAGTAGTTTTGTTTTGGCTCACAAAAACAAGTTAATTGTTGAAAATTAGACAATATCATCATCTTATGTAGAGTAGAAACAAGGCTTTCCATGTGTGTTTCTTTAAAACTAAAAATTGCACCTACTTAAGTTCCTACGGAAGTATAACATTATAAAAACTAAAAATTAATATATACTTTTTATATTATCAAAGTGTCATTAATAATTTTTTTAAAAATAGCACCTTATTTTTGCCTGTAAAAATGTATATAATCTTTGATGAGTTTTTAACTTATAAGTTAAATTTGTTCTTGTATTTCTCATATCTAAAAACTGTTGCCATCAGATCATACATTGACTTATATTGCATATAATTTTAATGTTCATTATAAAGTCTAGAGTTCACTTTATCACTTTATATATAACTAGGTATTTCTATGAATTTGAACGATTATGTTAACATTCTTAAATATTCCCAGTGACTTGGTCAATTAAAATTCATATCATATTTAAGTGAAATGCTTTATTAGATGAATGAATAAATGTAGAAAGGGTACCGACTTACCACCTTTCCAAACCAATACTGCTTGCCTTTACTTTTACAAACAACTATATATATTTTTCACCAATTTTAAATCTAATTCACTTACTTATAGCTACAAATCGGCTATAGGCTAAAATAAACAACACTATCAATAAAATTGAACTTGACGTCTCTGCCGTCATTAGACAAACGTAAACGACAAACGGCCACACGGCTTGACTATTTACCACTTTTTTTACTGATATTGTCAAAGAGGATTTTGGGCGCTTCCCAGATGCGCTACTGAGTGGGATTACTGGCGGCGTTCCTCCTTGAGCTGGGGGTTGTATATCAGATGGAATAACGACTCGCTTAATTCGAAACAAACTGTACGTATATTGGTCTTCAGATACAGGAAGCAATGCACTTAGAATGACGACTATGTTTGAATACAATTTACTAGAATAGCGTAGAACGCATGACCATTCGATGAGGACTGACCGGACTCGACCTATTCGGCTCCCTTGAGTTTACTTTTAGTTTAAATTGTTATGAGCGTTTTGATTCTATTCAGTTATATTGGTATGCTTTAATTAGGTTTCACTTTTATCTATGGTTCACTTTACTTTTTACTTCACGTTTTACTTTACTTTTACACTTTACTTTTACACTGACGTAACTCTAGGGGAGGTTTGATCTTGGTTCCCAGAGAAGCGTTTGGCCTTAATTAAAAGGGAACTACTTAACCAGAAAGTCAAGATCGGGGGGTTGACCTTGGTTCCCAGAAAAGCGTTTGGCCTTAATTAAAAGGGAACTACTTAACCAGATAGTCAAGGTCGGGAGGTTTTATCCTGGTCAACAGAAAAGCGTTTGGCCTTAATTAAAAGGGAACTACTTAACCAGATCATCAGGATCGGGAGGGTTTGAGCTTACAGGAGGAGCGTTTTGCCTTAATTAAAAGGGAACTACTCAACCAGATAGGTTGTCGTGTACTTGATTTGCCCGTTCTTTTATACTAAATTTTGTTGATATTTGACTGATTGTTTTTAAAACATGTTTAGATAATACTCATAATATTTGATCCTTCAATGTCAAGTATCAAGTTCAAACATTAGACTGAGTGTTCTTTTATTATTACGCTTTCTAGTTTACACATGCCCCCCTTCAACTAGCATTGGTCCCCAATGCAAAACATCTTTACGGTTAGAAAGTTCAAAAAGAATCTGCTCAATAAATAAAGACTTGATTGAGAAAAGAATTAACTAAATTCGTTATCTTAGAGACGCTCAAAAACTAATTTTTGATGGGTATGTTCAAAAAAGAGTGGAACCCCCTTAAATAATAATAACCAGCTGTCCTCAATGTTCGAATAGTCATATCGTTCTGTACCTACTTAAATTTAGGTTATGTCTGAGCACTTGTCCCTAGCATAATTCGGTCCTGGATTCCAGCCAAAGGGTCTCGATCTGCGTCCTTACTAAATTCAGAATCTTTGTCGGACTCTTTTTGGCTGCTATATATATCAGGACTACATCGCCATTGACTAGTGAGTGCTTCAGGTACATGTAACAAATATAAACCAAATATAAGTGCTTAATATTAACATTTTGTTTTCTATCTTAAAAAAACTTTTTAAATGACTGTCATCTCAATTTTTTATCACCCAGTACTAATTCGTATTTAAAATCATACAGCATATTTTTATTAAGTGGTGCCCGAAACATATGCAAGTATCATATTATTTTTTAGTTGGTCTGCCGTGTATGTGTAGCCGAAATTGAACATTGCTGTAAATATTATTAAAAAACATATTGGTGTTAAAACAGTCGAGAACTATTTTTTGATACCTTGCATTTTTCCTGACCCAGTATCCCGTTATATACTGTATCCTATATCTTTCCAATAATTTAAAAAAAAATTCCTTTGGTGGTATTTTTCTTTGTGTCTTAGAATTTAAAGTGTACATGATGGAAGTGCCCTGCCGTAAGTAAAAAAAATTGTATAATCCCTTTAAAAAAGTTTCCCTTGTTTTACTGTCGTAATATTTCACCCGCTTTCTTTCTGTTAAAGAGAGAAGATTTGTTCGTGCATACCGCAGAAAAGCCAGGCGTGCACTCCCGGAAGTTCCTACGGTAAGAACTCACATTTCTTTTTTCTTTTTTTTTTCGACCGGTGTGCCCCTCAATATGTTTCTTCGAGTTTTCCATTATGTATTCCGGCAGGACACCAGCTCATTTAAGATGGGGTCATTAAAGACCGGATTATTTACCTGACCTACATCTTTATTTTTAACTTATTATCTATATTTATTTTACTCTAATTATTTCCATTATATTTATTATTATTATTTTTTTCCCTCTGTATATTATTCCCATATATATTTATTTTACACTAATCATTGGTTTTTTATTTTTTAACTTATAAAATCGCCGGCTGATATTTCCATAAATTATAATACGCTTAAAATTATATTCAAATTATCTGAATTATATTTAGGTATTAGCATGTCCTACAAGTGCATATTTTTATTTCAACTATTGTCAGCGAATTCCAAGTCGATGGCTTGCTTGTTTATTTTTTTTGAAACGTACATCGTAACTCTCTGTTACGGGTTTTGTTTTTAAAATAATAACAAAAATTAGCACGTAAACTTGGTCTGCCTTGAGAAATATGGCCGACTATTTGTGATTATATAATATTGATATCTTGTTTTCATTGATAGTAAACATTGCCGGAATTTAAAAATAACAGTAGATATTTAATACATGTATACGTAATTTACATTGACGTCAATTATGTTGCTTTGACTGATGATATTATTTGAATACTAGTATTATTAATTATTATCCCCCCTGGAATATGGCCAATATCTAAGGAAGACAATTGAATATTTTTTCGGTGTAAATTACCTATACAAGTTACAATTTTTTCGCTTAATTTGTAAAACATGATCGGTATACTTATGTTTAATTTATCATTAATAATAGGTGCCTTTTACAAGATTTATGCTGCTGTCTGTATGGTTGGGTGGATTTAGAATTGTATGTAATGTACGACTGTAATTCTTCTTATTTCATCCATGGTTATTTATTTATATCTATTTACTTAATCTAAGTTTTCTGCTATCTATATGCTATTTATTCTCTTATTTCTATGTTTCTATATGCTACGGCGTCATATTTTAATTCCTTACTTTATCTTATTTTATGTTCTATGTCTTCATAGTACATTTTTATACATAATTCTTTATTTATGTTTGTCTACATATTTTGTCTATAGATTTTAACTATCTCTATGTATTCTCTATGTTTTGTGCTGACACGTTTGTCATGTATTCTCTTTAATATTACTTCCTATATTTAACTCTTAATTTATTTTCCTTTATTTCTATTAGCATATTCTCGTTTATTATCGTTATATATACATCTATACATATGTATCCCTATGTAGATTCCCATTTCATCTCCTAGATCGTCATGTTGTCCAAGTGTCTGTTATGATCTTCCCTATAAGGTACTTCTCTTTGACAGTTGGCTACGACATTCCCTATGTGACCTCTATATAATTTTACTTTCTAGTTTCTCTTTTTAATGTGGTTCAATACTATAATTCTCGTACTCTCAATGCTATAACTCTTTGATTCCTCTTATAATTAAATGCCTATGTATTTTTCCCAAAATGGTACTATTGTCAAACATTTGCATTTAAAATAATAACTTGTGCTTTTCTAATGCCTCCGTGTTTTTACAATGATTTCCCAAATGTGGTACCTGTCATTAACACTTGCATTGAAAATTATAACTTCTCTAAGTTATATATACCTCAATTTTTCTCTATATGAACCTTCGTTTTCTTTGGACGCCTACATGTTTGCCTTATGATTTTCTCTATTTTCTCAGATACTGATCATCAACATTCGTGTTCCAAATTCTATTTACATATTCCCAATATATTTTTACTATTTATATTCCCTAATTTTCTATATTTAGTTGCTTAGTTTCTGATTTCTTCTTAGTGTCTGGTCTCTTTGTATTTACTTAGTGTTGGTTACTTTTTGCTTAATTTTTTGGTTTCTTTGTGTTAACTTAGTTATGGTTGCTTCCTAATTACTTAGTTACGGTTTTTTTTTGTTATTTTTATTTATTTTTTCTTGGTTCTCTCCGATCCTGGTCCGGTTCGTTGTATCCCCCTAGTCTATTGTTTCTTTATAGATGCTGTTTTCTTCTTATATTTACGCTGCTTTCTTCTAGTTACTGTTACTGTATGTACCTTAGATAAGAGTTTTATATGATTTCAACTATGCTTTATGTCAACGCCTTTGTGTTTCACCTATACGATATTCCCAGTAGGATACTTATCGTTAACACTTGCGTTTGCAACGGTAACTCTATTTCCTAGTTACTTTTCTCCATTTTGCTCCTCAATATTTCACTTAATCCAACGCCCAAGTGTTTTTGCTATGAGTTTCCCAATACGGTACCTATCTCTAACACTTTGCGTTTAAAATTGTAACTATACTCTAGCTACATTTCTCTATATCTGCATAGACTACTTATTTTCTCCTCTCATAAGGGTGATTTTTTCTTTTATCTAAGGTATGATACTATTGATATTTGTGTTTAAAAATTAAAATTGCTGAAAATTTTCTTCTTCATTATGGTCCTCTTCTGTATTACTCAGTAATGTTGATTGATGGTATCTCAAATCTGCAGACAAGCTGGTACAGGAATAAAAATAACCATGTGGATCCCAATGGCCATGAATTTTGCTTGGAGATTTGTTTGATTCCGACGAAAGACAAAAAAAAAATTGACTGCAATTAAAACAGCACCTGTCAAAAAATGGCTTAGGAAGAAAATGACGATATATACTTATGTGTCCGGGAGTCAGAATGGCGTTACTTGTAGAAAGTTTGAAAAGACCCTTCCATCATGTGACTTCACTGCATCTGAACCGCTTCCGGGGTTAGGATTCTGAACGGCTGCCTCCAAAAAACGTCACTGCGGATCCGAACGGCACCTCCAAAGGATATCTCCTCGGCGAATCCATGGTCCTAGGTCCAATGTACGGGGATCAAACGGCTGCCTCCAAAACGTGTCGACGACTGGAACAGACGGTGCTTCTGCTACTTGGTTCTCGGGATCAAAAATGGCGTCCTCCACCACGTGTCAAAGAAGCTTCTAGGAGGGACCGGACTCGATCTAGTGCATTTCCTTGAAATAATTTGCTAGTAACCTTGGAATGTATTTTACTTTTATTTTAGATTTTTAGGGGGCGTTTTAATTTGTTTAATTTATACTGGTATTCTTTAATTAGGTTTCACTTTTATCTATGGTTCACTTTACTTTTTACTTCACGTTTTACTTTACTTTTACACTTTACTTTTACACTGACGTAACTCTAGGGGAGGTTTGATCTTGGTTCCCAGAGAAGCGTTTGGCCTTAATTAAAAGGGAACTACTTAACCAGATAGTCAAGGTCGGGAGGTTTGATCCTGGTCACCAGAAAAGCGTTTGGCCTTAATTAAAAGGGAACTACTTAACCAGATC